>CM034157.1:106756384-106786088 GCA_019776745.2 Taxus chinensis
AAATACACCATTGGATAGGCCTTTCTCAGATTTCCAGAAGTTAAAGTTTTCCTCCTAATCCATGTTATTTTTGAAGTTTATGGCCAAATGACCAAAAAGGTGCAAAAATTCAAAATTTTTGCCCGCCAACCCGATTTGGCCCTGTTTTGCCCTAAAACTTCAAATGGCCATATCTTTTGATCCAGAGCTCAGTTTTTCACGTTCTTTATATCAATGGAAAGCTGGTGAAATTATCTATAAGATTCTAGGGTCAATTTTGCATTTTAATGGAGTTTGGAGAGATAAAATAAAAAAATACCTCTGGCATGTGGTCATGGACAGAAATGACGTTTCAACCACCGTTTTTAATGAAGAATGGCTCGCATTCTCTCCCAGCATGGCTAAAAATGTCAGGGGATGGGTCTGTAAGGATGCCCATGCTGTTTTGAATTTGTTTTGGTCAATGGTTGAATCCCTTCCATGTTTTCCCATGTTTCTCTCTCCTGGGCTCGTCCCTTGCACTGTAAAAGCCAGATTTGGCTCATTTTTCAAAGGTCGAACATTTTTCATGTATTACAGGTCCCCTTTCTTCACTTTTTGGAAGTGATTTTGTGGAATATCATACCTTTTCTAAGAATGTAACCATTTTTGCCTCTCAGGTGTTGTAATGCATTATTTTGATCTAAAATAACAATATATGCCCTGTGATTAGGAGTTTTCAATCCTTTCATGGTGTTGTTTGACTAAATTTCCTGACCTTTCATTACAGTTATTAGTTTGTGCATGCTTTGTTTTGTTACATTTTATGGATTGTGTCAATCTGCAGAAGTGAGAAATGTCTCACCACTCCTTTGGTGCATCACCTATTAGCATTAGTTTCATTTTCTTGCATTCTCTATCTCTATCTCCTTTGGAATTTAGGGTAGGATTAGGAATTTAAACCTCTGCAACTTGTAAGTGATAAATCTGATCAGAGGAGTTGAGGAACCAACCTCTAATCTGGAGATTCCTTTCCCATTTTACAAGTCCCACACTTGGGGAGAGGATTCAATGTTGTGCAATCACACTGGATGTCTAAAATATCAAACTAGAAATCTGATCAACATCCAGGGGTGCTGCTGATTTGCAACAATAGTTTTGGCATGCCTGGTGGGACCTTAGAGGTCTTCATCTTCATTGCAACAAAATTGATGTGCATTTGTTGCAAGTTTCTAAGCTTTAAAAGAGCTATAAATTACACATCTGGTGACTCCAAGGAAGAAGAATCAGCTTGGTTTTAGCAGTGCAGACCTGAAAACTCATGAGAAGAATCACTACAAGGTCAAGAGTGTAGAGAAGAAGAGGTGTTGTTTGAGTATCTGTAGTTATCTCCAAGAAGAAGGTAGAAAGAGGGAGGAAAATTCAAAGGTCTCCATCTCCACCAAATAGAACTCTCTCA
Source organism: Taxus chinensis (assembly GCA_019776745.2). Lineage (NCBI taxonomy): Eukaryota > Viridiplantae > Streptophyta > Pinopsida > Cupressales > Taxaceae > Taxus > Taxus chinensis. The sequence goes on from CM034157.1 coordinate 106,757,802, forward strand.
ACTCCTCCACCTGGTAGGCCTTTCATTCAATCAACAAGGGTTCTAAGGCCAATCAGAATGGCACAAAACAACCCCTATGTCAATTTCACTGGAAGCAGCCCACTTGCTCTCAATGCACAAAATCCAATCCCAGTTGCAGCATTGAAGAACATTCCATACTTCACTGGAGAAAATCAGACCTCTCCTGGTGATCATGTTAAGGATATTGCTAACATTTGTGCAATCCATGAGATCAATGAGATGCAAGTTGCTATCAAACTGTTGGCATCTTCATTCAAAGGGAAAGCTTTGCAATGGTTCAGGAGTCTTGCCTCAGGTTCTATTCAAAATTGGAACCAGCTATGTCATAGCCCTCCATGAGTGAGTTTGGAGAAAAGGGAGACAACTTGTCCCTTTTGGAGCAGCTGACAACCATCAAGAGAGCTCCCAATGAGCAGCTGACTGATTTTAACTTCAGATTTCAAAGGACTTGGGAGAGAATTCCAATGGCAGTTAGGCCAACAGCAGAAGGTGCTTTCCTTTATTACCTTAAAGCTTTAAATTCTGATATTTCTATGTTAATTCAATCCATGGGAGGCACAACTATCCCCATTGCTTATAGCATTGCCATTAGAGCTGAAAATTGTTTGATTCAAGCTGGCAAGCTAGCTCCTAGGCCTCCAATGCCATTATTTCCAAGTTTAGAGAGCCCAAGTACTAGCCAAGTGCCTAATTTAGCTCCTATTCCCACTCCTAGAAATCAGAATTTCAATGAAGCTTCTACTTCATCTTCTAGTGCCTCAAATGAACTTCAAGAAGTCATGAAGCAATTACAAAATTTAGGTAATGAGCTGGTTACACTCAAGAGGTAGCAATCCCAAAGCTTTAGACCTTCTTTCCAGCCTCAAGCTCAGCCTAACAGGCAGCCATATCAACCCCAAAGACCACCCAATCCATCTGCAAATCTAAATCAAGCAAGGCCTCCTGCCAACAGACCATTTCAGCCCTATAATCCCAATGCTACATCTGCATCTAAAGCATTAGTGCCAGTACAAAACAATATAGCTCAAGAGTATGATTGGTGTTTCCCATGCAATGAACCTCATAACCAGTCCATGTGCTTCAACGGTGCCTTAAATCAAGCATTAATGGTGAAAACAACTGGTGTGGAGGGTGAAGGTAGTCAAGGAAATAGCCAACTAACAAGAAACATTCCAGCAAGCAATCAGCTCCAAATGATACCACACTTGTAAACTGGCAGGCAAAAGATTTTTGTGGCATGAATCAAATGATTTCCCAAAGTGTTGCAGCCAACACAAGGTCAAAGAGGAGAAATTTGGGTGAAGAACAGCCATTGGCTCCAAGTAATCCACAACCTTCTATCACTCCACAAACTATTGGCAAACAAAATTCAAGGCTCCAAGCATGCAAGGACTGCCTAAAATAACTCCTAGGCCAACTCAAATGCCAGTTGTTGCTGCCCATGTGCAAGGAATGAATGTGCAGGCCAAGGGACAGCAAAGGGATACTTCATCTCCATTCAGTATCATTGATCAGATGAAGAAGACAAATGTAAACATATCAATGTGGGAATCACTATCTATCCCAGGCCAAAGAGATTTGCTACAAGCTACCATGAAGGACTGGTCAACTTCAAATCAACAAGTCCAAATGCAAGAGAAAGTGCTCACAAATGCTGCCCAGCCTGAGGGGAATCATGAGGACAACAAGGTAAAATGTTGAAACCCCCTCCATTCTATGTTTCATTGATCATTGGGAACCAATTAGTACACAATTGCATGATTGATTCCGGGGCAAGTAGTTCAGTAATGCCCAAGCAAATAGCTGATCAGTTGGGAATTCAGTATGAAACCCATATCCAAAGGGGTAGTGCACTTGGATGGGACAGCAGTAACAACAGTTGGAGTGATAAAAAACTTGAGTCTTACTTTACATGCCTGATCCCAACATTGTTGTTTTGCAAGATGTCTCAGTAATAGACCTTCCACCACTCTTTGCCCTATGTTTGTCAAGGGATTTCACAGCTAAGATTGGAGGTTACTTGTCTGTTGATTGGTCACACATGCTGTTCAGAACAAGATATGGAACCAAAGCCACAATCAGGTCTGAACCTATTGCAAACTTTCACATTGAGCCTTACACTCCAAGTCAGATTAATACCAATTGTTCAGCGTTTGATCAAGAGGATTATCCAAGCACTGATGAAGCTGACACCAAGGTAGGAAGCATCCCAGATCTAACTCTTGATGAATGGGCACACAAGGTGCATGCTTTTGATCCTTATCAAGAAATAGAAGAATCTGAGTCCTGGGATTCTATTGCATACATGAAGAAAATCATCCTATTCCTAGCATCACCAAGCCAAACCACAAAGATGACAATGAGGTATGGCAGTTTTTTTTGATGGATCAAGGAGTAGAAAAGGTGCAGGAGGGGGATCCATGTTGGTTTCACCTCAAGGAGTTAAGTATTATTCAGCTTTTAGATTTCAGTTTGCATGCTCTAATAACATTGCTGAATATGAAGCCTTGGTGCAAGGACTGCATTGGGACAATCAAGAGAGGAATAAAGAACTTGCAAGTCTTTAGTGACAGTGAGTTGATTGTTAACCAAGTCAAGAGGCAACATGCTGTCAAGAATGATTTGCTCAAGTGCTACAAGAATAAGGTGTGGGACCTCATTGAAGATTTTGAGGGTTTTGGCATCAAATCCATTCATAGGAAAGAAAACCAAGCCGCTGATAGGCTTGTGGCAGTTCAGGCAGCCTTTGACGTTGTGGAGATCATTCAAAAAGACAAGGTACAGCCAAACATCCATGTGATTGTGAGGCCTTCAGTGCCGGATAACAATGTAAGTTGGCAAGTGTTTGAAAATGATCAGCAAATCATCCATTTCTTGCAAGAAGAGGCTGAATTCTCAGCCAAAAATCAGGAAAAGTTAGAGCAGCAATATGGTGACCAAGTGGTGCAGTTGAGAACCAACAAACTACCAAAGGGACTTACTACTTTGGAGTCCATTTTCAATCCTAATGATCAGTTTAGGAAGGAGAAAGCAAACAGTTGATTCCAAAAAAGTGAAGGGAGAAGATTTAGTGTCCATCTCAGTAGAAAGAGGAAAATCACTCCAAATTGGTAAGATGACAAATGAGCAAGAAAGGTATGAGTTCATACAACTTTGTCAAGAATTCCCTGATGTATTTTCTTGGAGCTATGAAGATTTGAAAGGTTTCAATCTTGAGTTAGCTCAACACACCATTGAATTGGGATCCAAATACTAAGCCCATCAGGCAGAAACAAAGGCCAGTCAACCCCCACATGGAGCCTCTCATGAGAAAAGAATTGAATAAGTTGATAGAATCAAGAATTGGATATTCCCTATCAAGCATTTTAGTTGGGTTGCCAACTTGGTTCCAGTCAGAAAGAAGAGTGGGGAAATCAGATTGTGTGTTGACTTCAGAGATTTGAATAGAGCATTTCCACTTCCTTCCCAAAATGTGCCCCCTGGCTCATTTTGTGGCTAACTCCTCTCATTCTTCCCTCTCTTGTGCCTCAGTCACAAAATTTTGCTTTTCAGGCACTCAAAACCTTCTAGAAATGGCACCATTGGATAGAGCTCTTTCTCAGCTTTCCAGAAAGGTAAAGTTTTCCTCCTAACTCCATGTATTTTTGAAGTTATGGCTCGGCGGAGTTTTTTGGAAAAAATTTTCCCCTGAAAGGCCCGTGGCCAATGAGATGCCGCCACGTGGCACCTAGAGTGGCGGAGCGTGGGGAAATTTTGGAAAATTTTCCAAATGACCAAAAAGGTGCAAAAAATTCGAATTTTTTCCCACCGACCCGATTTGGCCCTGTTTTTCCCTAAAACTTCAAATCGCCATATCTTTCGATCCAGAGCTCGGTTTTTCACGTTCTTTATATCAATGGAAAGCTGGTGAAATTATCTACAAGATTATGGGGTTATTTTTGCATTTTGGTGGAGTTTGGAGAGAGAAAATCAAGAAACACCTTTGTCATGTGATCATGGACAGAAATGACGTTTCAACCACCGTTTTTAATGAAGAATGGCTCGCATTCTCTCCCAGCATGGTTAAAAATGTCAGGGAATGGGTCTGTCAGGGTGCCCATGCTGTTTTGATGGCATTTTGGTCAATGGTTGAACCCCTTGCATGTTTTCCCATGTTTCTCTCTCCTGGGGTCGTGGTTTGCACTGTAAAAGCCAGAATGAGTTCATTTTGCAAGGGGAGACACTTTTTCAGCTCTGCAACTTCCTTTTTCTTCCTCCTTGGTAGAATTTGTGAAGAAATTTTACCTTTCCATGTAATGCAGCACCTTTTCTTGCCTCTGGATCACTGTAATGTACTGTATTGGATCTGAGATGTTGATATATGTTCTGTGATTAAAATCCCTCAATCCTTTCATATATCTATCATTGCTTTCTTGATCTTTCATTACATTTTGAGCATTTGTGCATGTTTTGTGTTGTGTTTCCTTGTGGATTGTGTATTTCATGCAGCATCAGGTGTCTACAACTCCTTTGGTGCATCACCTATTAGCATTAGTTCTTTCTTTTTTGCATTCTCTATCCTCTGTCTCCTTGGAATTTAGAGTAGATTTAGGAGTTTAAACCTCTGCAATTGTGCAAGTGAAATAGCTGATCAGAGGAGTTGAGGAACCAGCCTCTAATCTGGAGATTCCTCTTCCATTTTTGCAAGTCCCACACTTGGGAAGAGGATTCAATGTTGTGCAATCACACTGGATGCTAGTATGATCAAACTAGAAATTTGATCAACATCCAGGGGGTGCTGCTGATTTGCAACAACAGTTTTGGCACGCCCGGTGGGACCTTAGAGGTCTTTCACTTTATCTTTGATAGGTTGGTGTGTTCCTGTTAAAGATTCAGCCTTTTGGAGGCACTTTCAAAAGCACATCTGGCAACTCCATCTGGTAAACAACTCATTCTCTAAGTTGCAGACCTGTTTTCCATTCATTTCCATCCATTCTTCTTTCCATCATTTTCATTCTTTTCCATTCCATGAAGTTGTGCAATCATGACTTCATTTCCATCATGGAATTCACATTTACAACAGCAGTATATCACACCTCCAACATGTTTTACAGATCCTCCAAATCAGCATTTTGATCAAATTCAAAATCAGCATGTCTACCCATATGAGCAGCAGTGCCAAAGTCAGTTTGGATATGAAGCATGTCAAGCACAAGGGTATGAAGTCAAGAAGAAAATGCAGATCTGCTGGAACAAATCTAAAAGATGGAGGTAAACATGGTGCTATCCAGGGCTCAAGCACAAATGAAAGCTTTCAGAATTGGTTGCAGGACTCCTTGTCCATGGGGAGGCCCTTTTCCAAGACACTTCAGCCCTCAGGAGAAGCTGGACTTCATGATGAAGATGCTGCCCCAACTTGCACAATGGACAGCAGAAATAGAGGCCTATACACTTGGTGTTGAACAACCTTGTCAATGGGTAAGTTCTACACCATCATCTGGTTTTTCTCTTCCCATTACTCAAGTAGCATCATCTCATTTGGAATTTCAAATTCTAAATCCAGTCAATGCTGCCCCAGGAGTTAATTCCATTTCTCCATTCCCTAGTCTTCCACCACATCTCAATTCTTCCTTCCCCTTTCCTTCCAAACAATCATCCCCTCCACAAAAGCTAACAGAAATACCCTCTCCTCCAAAGAAACAAGAGTTTCTACCTCCTCCACCACCACAAAAAATTTCCGAGCCATTTGAGTTACAATCCACTTCTCCTCTTGCATTCCCAAATCCATGTTGGGAGGATAAAAATCAGAATTCTAGTCAAGGAAAACAACAGCAAAAAGAAAAGCCAAACAAGGATGAAGAAATTCAAAGTCTCAAGAGTTGGGCTCTTAAATTTGGGATGAAAAAGATCCCCTTGATGGTTAAGCCTTTAGAAGAGGTTGGAGTTGGAAAACAAGTGGTGGTTAGGACTGAATTTGCTGCAGCAGCAGAAGAGAAAAAAGAAGAAGCAGATCAGCAATCAGTTTGCTCAGAAAGTAGTGTCCATGTTAGCATTCTATTTGAAGAGAATGCTGATTCAATTCAAGTTGCACAATCAGCCATGGAGGAAGAAAGCTCTGAAGAAGATCCTACAGTCCCAACTTGTCCTCTAGAGCAGCAGATCGAAGAGTTTGACTTAACGAACTTCGTGCTAGAGGAAGAGTTCTATCAAGAACAAGATTGTCTTCAAGTAGTAGAAGAGGGAGAAGCTGCTCCAAATCCAAAAGAAGAGGAGCACATTCTAGTTGTGGAGGAGAAAATTGCAGATCCAAGGGCTTTGAGCGCAAAGCAGGCTACAAGAGAACCTTCAATTCTTCTTTCTACTTCATCTCTCTCGAGTTCTAGTGCTAAAGAAGAGTTTGATCTCTCAAACTCAATGTTGGAGGATGAAAGAAACCATGATGATCAAGTTACAGATCAAGAGGATACCATGGAGGAAGTTGAGCATTTGCAGCAGGACAACAATGAGGTAGTTTATCTGTCAGATTTGGAGGACTGTTTTGATGAAGAAGAACCGGTTGAGTTCCTACCATTCTCTCTTTCATCATCCACGTTCCAAACACCTGAGCCTACTGTCATGAAGGAGAGCACCCATTTGCAGCAGCCTGCATCTTATAGCAGCTCTTTGGAACCAAGATTGGAAGATTTTAATCTTTCATGTCCTTCATTGGAGGAAGAGAAAGGGCAAAAAGGTTCTACCTTTGCTTCTGCACCATCCATTCAAAAGGGTTTACAAGAGAACTCCATTCTTGGAGTTGAAAATCAGGGCAATGGGTATACTCAAAGGACCATACCTTGCCCAATCAGGTATTTGGCTTCATTGGAACCAAAGGAGAAGTCACAACCAGTCATGCTTGCTCCTAAGCATGAGGATGAGCTACAAAGAACCAAGGATCAGCTGTCATACCTCTCCAATCCAAATGCAGAACAACTAAAAGAGGTATTGAATTTTCCTTCACCTGATACCTTGATGATTTGGGTGGAAGACCAGCTTCTTGTTGATTTTCCATTCATCCAATCAGCCATGTTCAATGCCAAATCAGTTGCATGGTTGCCAATTTTGAAGAAAGGAAGCTATTTTGCACAACCAGTTGCAGGGTTTGTTTAGCTTACCTTTGCTTCTAGTTAGAATAGAGTAGGTAGGTTTGCTTTCAGTAAAAGAAGTGCTTGTGCACACTCTGCATGTTCCATTTGGAGCATGTATGATTTTTAGTTTTGTAAATAGTTTTGGTGCTGCTGGTTTTGCTCTTGCACAGCTGTTTTAAGTGGCATTTTGGTGAGAACAACTCTAAGTTCAATGGGTTTCAAGTGGCTCAGAGGGAAGTTTTCAAGATATCAGGTTGGTTTCAGGTTATTTCTTATGACTCCATACCCAATGGATTGCTAAAAGGCAACTGGTAACTTCATCCAGCAGGCAGATGACCCCTCTGAGTCGCCAAAATTGTTATCCAAAATGTGCCCCCTGCTCATTTTGTGGCTAACTCCTCTCATTCTTCCCTCTCTTGTGCCTCAGTCACAAAATTTTGCTTTTTAGGCACTCAAAACCTTCTGGAAATGGCACCATTGGATAGAGCTCTTTCTCAGCTTTCCAGAAAGGTAAAGTTTTCCTCCTAACTCCATGTATTTTTGAAGTTATGGCTCGGCGGAGTTTTTTGGAAAAATTTTCCCCTGAAAGGCCCGCGGCCAATGAGATGCCACCACGTGGCACCTAGAGTGGTGGAGCATGGGGAAATTTTGGAAAATTTTCCAAATGACCAAAAAGGTGCAAAAATTTGAATTTTTTCCCACCGACCCGATTTGGCCCTGTTTTGCCCTAAAACTTCAAATCGCCATATCTTTCGATCCAGAGCTCAGTTTTTCACGTTCTTTATATCAATGGAAAGCTGGTGAAATTATCTACAAGATTCTAGGGTTATTTTTGCATTTTGGTGGATTTTGGAGAGAGAAAATCAAAAAATGCCTCTAGCACGTGGTCATGGATAGAAATGACGTTTCAACCACCGTTTTTAATGAAGAATGGCTCGCATTCTCTCCTAGCATGGTTAAAAATGTCAGGGAATGGGTCTGTCAGGGTGCCCATGCTGTTTTGATGGCATTTTGGTCAATGGTTGAACCCCTTGCATGTTTTCCCATGTTTCTCTCTCCTGGGGTCGTGGTTTGCACTGTAAAAGCCAGAATGAGTTCATTTTGCAAGGAGAGACACTTTTTCAGCTCTGCAACTTCCTTTTTCTTCCTCCTTGGTAGAATTTGTGAAGAAATTTTACCTTTCCATGTAATGCAGCACCTTTTCTTGCCTCTGGATCACTGTAATGTACTGTATTGGATCTGAGATGTTGATATATGTTCTGTGATTAAAATCCCTCAATCCTTTCATATATCTATCATTGCTTTCTTGATCTTTCATTACATTTTGAGCATTTGTGCATGTTTTTTGCTGTGTTTCCTTGTGGATTGTGTATTTCATGTAGCATCAGGTGTCTACAACTCCTTTGGTGCATCACCTATTAGCATTAGTTCTTTCTTTTTTGCATTTTCTATCTCTGTCTCCTTGGAATTTAGAGTAGATTTAGGAGTTTAAACCTCTGCAATTGTGCAAGTGAAATAGCTGATCAGAGGAGTTGAGGAACCAGCCTCTAATCTGGAGATTCCTCTTCCATTTTTGCAAGTCCCACACTTGGGAAGAGGATTCAATGTTGTGCAATCACACTGGATGCTTAGAATGATCAAATTAGAACTGATCAACATTTAGGGGTCAATGATTTGCAACGTCCCTTGCACCGTAAAAGCCAATTTTGGCTCATTTTCAAAGGGTTGAACCAGTAGGCTCCCTTTTTCACCTTGGAAATGATTATGGTGGAATAAGACCTTTTCTAAGAACTGCAACCTATTTTTTGCAACTCAGGTGTTGTAATGCATGTATTTTGATATAGGAAAATGCCAATGCAACCTCAATGAATGAGTTTCAATTCTGCTTATGTTTACTTCCTTCTGAAGATTACATGTCTTCATTGTGCATGATGTATTTTGTTGCATTTCCATGAGGTCAATCTACAGAAGTAAAAAATGCTCACCACTCCTTTGGTGCATCCCATTAGTTTCAGTTTTTTTGCATTCTCCCTTGTCCACTTTGGAATTTAGAGTAGGATTTTGAGTTTGAAACCTCTGTAGGAAACTTGGCCAGTTAAGGAACCAGCCTCTAATCATAGAGATTCCTTCCCATTTTACAAGTTCCACACTTTGGGAAAGGATTCAATGTTTCTTGTAATCACACTGGATGCTTACGATGATCAAACTAGAAATTTGATCAAATTCAGGGGTGCTGCTGATTTGTTACAACATGACCCAGACTAAAAATATTAATGAACATGATCCCAAAAGGAAAGAAAAAACAAAGTTTTGAAGCAATCAAAGAAGCCATCTCTTAAGCCCCAACTCTCATCAACCCGGATTTCTCCAAATTTCATCCTCTATGCGTTTGGAGGTGATTATACTATTTCTGTAATTTTGGTACATGTTAGAATAAAGACAATGATGAGCATGCCAATTACTTTCTTCAGCCAAAGCCTGGAGGACTATGAAGTGAGATATTCTTTCATTGAGAAGCATGTTCTTGCAGTAATCAGGAGCTTGAAGACAATTCAAGCATCTATGTTTTCAAACAATAAGGTCCAATTGTTGGTTTCTCATGTGGGGGTTAAAGACTTCCTCCTCAACAAAGACTTGAATGAAAAAAGGGCAGGTTGGATTACTCGTGTCATCGAGTATGACATTGAGATCAAAGTCACCAAGTTGGTAAGAGGAAAAGTTTTTGTTACTGGATTCTACTTGACTTTTCCCTGCGGGTAGTAATCTGATGAATGAGACAAAGATATCCCATACCCATAACAAAAACCTATCATCTCTATAGAAGAAAAATTGGAGGCATTTTCCATCATGATCTTGTGTGGAATTCCATAATGAATCAATATATTCTCTTTGATGAAGTCACAAGATTACCGTAGTAGATGTTTGTTTCACCGGAATACTTCTACCCACTTTATAAAGTAGTCATTTGTGGTGAGCATGTGGGTATGACCAGCACTAGAATTAGGATTCAAAACCCTGATGAAATATAAACCCCATTGTTGAAATGGTTTTTCAATGACAACTGGCTTTAAAGGAAAAGCTGCAAACTTTTGTCTTCTAATAAATTGTTGACAAGATTCACATTTTGGCTACCCATTTTTGAGCATCAGAAAACATAGTGGGCCAGTAATAATGTGCTCACAAAATTTTATGAGTTGTCACTGGGCCAGAGAAATGACCACCGCAAGCATGATTGTGAAAGGCTTCAACAACCTTGGTTGTTGTTCCTTATCGACACATCTGAGGAACATGCCATCAATTCCTTTCTTGAACAAAGTGTTGTCCCAAATGACGTACCTAACAACTCTTAATTTGATAGCTCTTTTTTCCTTAGCTGTCAGATTCTCAGGACATTCGCCATATGTGAGAAAGTAGGCTATATCAGAATACCATTCATCTGTGGTACTGACAAAAACTACCAGTGGTAAACTTTCTTCAACTGGTTCTTCTTCAGAGTCATCTCGTGGCTCATTCTCTGCGATGAGTTGGCAGAGTCCTCTTCCTCGAACTAACTTGGTAGGCTTGATATCCAAATCATATTCCTGGATCTTGGAGACCCAGTTACCTCTTTTAGATCCTGGTTCTTGTTGTGTCAACATTGATTTAACTGCGGTGGTGTCTGGAACTAAGACTTTGGTGTGAGAATTCAACACATAGTACCTGAAATGTTTCAAGGCTCTCACCACCGCGTATGCATGCCTCTCAAGGGGAGTGTAATTGAGTTCATGTTTCTTGAATCCAGAACTCATGAATGCAATAGGAGATTTGATTCCCTCTTGATTGTGTTGAGTCAGGATGGCAGAGATTGTGTGCGGCGAAGCATAACAATAGATTATGAAATCCTTTTTAAAATTGGGACACACCAATGTAGGAGCTTTTGCAATAGCACCCTTGATTTGTTCAAATGCTTCTCTACCTTCCTTCGACCATTTGAAGGATTCTTTTCCTTTCATCATATCAATGATTTCTTTGGTTAGCTCGGCAAAATCTGGCACGAACCTTCTCAAAAATTTCACCTTCCCAAAGAATGAGTGGACTCCAGGCTTACTTGTAGGTAAGGAAAGATTCTTGATAGCTTGAATGCGCTCAGGATCGATCTTAGTTCCTTCTTTAGAAATAATATGACCTAGGAGTTTCCCTTCTGTAACTCTGAACACAGACTTTCTTTGGATTCAGGGAGATCTTATGAAGTCTGCACCTTTGCAATATTTTCTCTAAATCTCTTAGGTGATCTTCTCGTTTCTTTGAGAACACTGTCAAGTCATCTAGGTATATCACGATGATCTTGTCTTTATAATCTGTGAATGCCATATCCATAGCCCTTTGAAAAGTTGCACCGACATTGATCAAACCAAAAGGCATTCTTCTATATGTGAACGTACCCCAGGGGGTGGTGAATGTGGTTTTATGTTGGTCTTCTCTAGCCACTTCAATCTGATTATAACCAGAGAAACCATCTAGCATGGATAGCATTTCTGATCTAGTTACTACCTGCAGAATATGGTCCATGACTGGAAGTGGATAGTTATCCTTCAAGGAAGCTTGATTAAGATTGTGGAAATCCACACAAATCCTAATTTCTCCATTTTTCTTGTGAACCGGTACAATATTAGCTATCCAAGTTGAATGTCGAATAGGAAACACTATTCGTGCATCTAACATCTTTTGAACCTCATGGAATATTGTCCCTGCTATCTTGGGATTATACTGTCTTTGCTTCTTCCTGAATGGAGTTGCACCAGGTTTCAAGGGTATGGCATGCTCCATTTCCCTAGGTTGGAAAGACTTCAAGTCTTCATATGAGTAAGCCAAGACGTCAGAATATTTGGTAAGGAGGCTTACAAATTTCTTTGCTCCTCAAGTGAGCAACACTTACCAATGTTGACCACGTGAGTATTGTCTTTGGTACTAATGTTAACTTGCTCATAGTCAACATAATTTTTAGGCCCTGCCTGCTCTTTCTCTTTGATAAACCTGTCATGTTTATCAAAAATTTCTTCAAGTGAAACCAATCCTTTTGGAATTTTATTTCCTTTGAGTTGAATGATGCCATCACCAGGATCTTCGTTCTCAACTCCTTCTTGAATGGGTGAGGTTTTCGATTCACGAAATGCAGAATCACTTCCTTCAAAGTAAAACTGTTCAAAATTATCCCTCTTTTCCAAGAAGGCAATAATTTGTTGATCATCATTGAATACTTGCCAATTTTCTGCATTGTCAGGAACACTTGGCCTAAAAACCATTTCAATGGTGTATTTGTCTTGATCAAACTCTGAATGAGGGATCATCAATGAAGCTGAGACTGCTAGAGAATCTACTTTGTCATTGTTTTCATGAGGGAAAAATTTTATGGAAAAAGTATCAAATACTTCTATTGCGTCCCACACTTTATTTTTGTAGTGTCTCAAATGATCATTCTTTACTTGAAACTGATTTTTTACTTGTTTCGCGATCAACTCTGCATCTCCAAAGACTTTCAAATTTTTGATCCCTTTCTCTTCTGCAACTTGGAGGCCAAGGATTAATGCCTCGTATTCTGCAGTGTTGTTAGTATTTGAAAATTGGAGTTTGTAAGAAAAAGGAAATATTTTACCATTTGGAGATATGAGCACCACTCCTGCACCGGAACCTGTTGAGCAACAACTTCCATCAAACTCAAGAGTCCAGATCTCATTGGGATCTTGGCAAGTGACCTCAGGTGCATGAACCTCTGTAGTCATCATATAATTACCCATACTTGAGTTTTGAAACAGGACCTGTGCGAGGATCATTGGTTTTTGTTACGGTGAACTTTGCCTGAGTTCTGGCATTAGCTTCTTCATTTCTCCACTGATAGGGATCATAGCATGAGACCAGTCCATTTGAATCTCACCACCTAGATCTCTGCAAAATTTCCTGCTCAACAACATACCATATGAAGTAGGAATGTCAGCAACTAGAATGGTTACCTTAACTCGCTTTTGAGGAAATTGGGCTAAAACCATTTGAGCGTCTTTAATCTGCCCAATCAGAGGAACTTGTCTTGTCTCCATGGAGTAACAAGATCTGAATGTTCTCGTACAAGTCAACCCAAGAGCATGTGCTACTTTTGCAGGCATCACATTATCCGAGGCTCCAGAATCTATAATGCAATTACTTAATTTGCATCCTGTTGATCAGAAAGAACACAAAGAAAGGTTCAATCTTTTCATTTGAAGGTGTAGTGGCCGCCACAATATTTTGAGTCTTCCCATATTTGGGAGTTTTCAGAGTTCCTTTGGAGGAATGACGAGTAGATTCACCTTATATAAACTAGACCAATTTCTCGAGTTGATCCTTATTGGACTTCAAGTACTCTGCCTGTGACATGGAAATTTTTGTTTTATTGATGTGATCAATGATATCAAATTTAGGAAAAAGACCGTACTTAATGACTCAAATACTAGTTCTTTCGAACTTGATGATGGCACACTTTTGACCTTTGCTTTGGGCTTGGTTGATACTGATGTGGAAGAAGAAACTTTCTTCGTAGCTGATTTATCAACTGATTGACTTGACAAAGGCCCTCCTTTCTTTAAGATAGTTTTGACCTTGGAAACCTCAGTCACCTTGGACTCTTTAGGAATCTCATTTGTCTTGGATTCTTTGGAAGTTTCCTTAGTTTTAGATTCTTTAGGAACTTCCTTGGAGCTCTTTTTATCTTCCACCTTAGTGGTACTCTGCTCCTTTTTCTGAGAGCGTGTGAAGACAACGAAGGATTGACTATTCATATCTTCTATAATTTCTTCGTATTCATCTTCTTCTTCTGAATGGTACTCAAAGAAATGATTATTACTTTCTCCTTCAGGCTCTTCAACTTCAGGTTCAGATGTTCCAGAGTCTGGCTCTTCTTCGTCAACCTCGATGACCTCAACTTCATCATCACTTTCTTCAATGACATCACACTTTGAGTTAGTTGCGGGAGCTGCTTCAATAGCAAGCCTCGTCGGAGAGCCTGCAATTCTGGATTTGTTGGGAATGTAGCCTTTTCTTGGGATGTCTTTGTAAGAAGCAGGTTTACTACTTTGAGCAAATTGCTTTTTCAAAGCTAGCACATCATTAGCCAACTTAGTGAGTATGGTCTCTGAAGCATTGGGGGTTTCTTGACTCTTTCCCTTGAGGGAAGTTTTCTTGAATTTTCCTGCCATGATTAAGTCATCCTCAATTTCTATGGCCAAGGATTGAGCAAGTTCCAAAGTAGCCACTCTAGCCCTTCTCAGCTGATAGCACACTTCTGGTTGTTGTGCATTAATGAAGAAACATTTTTGTCCTGTCAAGGTTGGGTGAATCCCGACAGGAACTTTGTTCAGCATTTTTTTTAACTTAGCCATGAAATTCCTCATGGGTTTTGTTGGCTCTTTCTTCACCTGAGATAGTTGGGCAAGAAGGGCATGTTCATCTTCTGCCATCTTGAATCGATCTTCAAACTTAGTTTTCATATCATTCCAGTTTGTAATGCATCCATTTGGCAGATGATGAAACCAATCTGTGGCAACATCATGCAATGTTTCAATGAAGAGGTGAATAACAACATCTTCATATTCTACTGAAAAAACTACACATGCAACAAAGAAAGTGGAAATGTGGTCATCTGGTGATGTCTTCCCATCTCCATTGAACTTGGGAAGAATCTTCCTCGATCCTCATGGGAGGTCATGTCGAGCTGGTAAGGCCAATGGGCCTATGGCATTTCCCCATGGTACGTTAACTGCCATCTTGGGAAAGGTGGTATGCGAAGGTAAAACAACGTGAGCAAGAACAAGTGCTTGACTTGTAGTGATTCCTTCCTTGCTTGCTCTTTCAGGACTTGATGCAAGGCTTACAGATCTACGGGGAGTGTTCCTCCTTGGAGGAGATAACTTGAAACCAAACTTTCCTTGAAAATAAAAAATGGGATCAGATTGACCTTTAGCTTTTTCTCCTCGTGTAAACCTCTTTCCTGCCAGTTTGAAATCTTTACTGTGAAAGGATCACTGGCATGTTCTGATCAGCTCTAGCCTTTTCTCTTTGCTCTCTTTCTTGATCTCTTTTGCCTGAATGACTCTAGCAACTCTCACAGCTTGATCTTCTTCGTTATCTAGTACTGATGCGGTGAGATGAAAATGATAGTTTTTCGTGCACTTTTCCCAAATAGCTTGCCTCAAATCTGATGATATGTCTTCTTGAGTATCTGCAAAAAGAAGATTTGGTTGCAAGATAGGTGAGTTACCTGTAATAGTCATACAAATTATTACCTTGGTGGAAGAGGGTCACGTCGGTGAACAACGATCAACATGTGTCCAGGAGGTCTTCTGGCCACAAGTGTGGGTGCTCTTCTTCTAAGGTCTTCAATGTAGATTTCTCTGTCAATGGCTCTATCAACAACCACAAATTGCTGCAAGCTTTCATGGTTTTCCCAAGCTACTATTCGAAGGTTGACAACAATATCTCCTTGAAAATATTCATTGGGCACAAGATTTGGTTGAAGAACTGGAGCTTGTGCAGAGGGGATAGTCATAAAGATTTAACCAAGCACTGGTTAATGATTCATGAATCCCTAGTAGAGTCACCAAAAACTGTTAGCATATGGATTTGCATGCATGCAAATGACATGCAACAGTGTGGGAATGAAGTCCCTCCTCAATGAAGGTGAGGCTGCCTTTATTGAAAACCAAAACTATATTTACATCTGTACATTCAAAATTGTATGTGGGGGGTGTTTTGGAACATCAATGGAAAGAAAAGTGAATGAGGGAGATGGAATGGAATGAAGGAAAGAAATGGAAAGGAATGAATGGAAGGAACATGCAAGAGTTAGGTAAAAGCAGAGCCTAATATTGCATGGAGAAGAACAATGAATAACTAACACAAATAAAACTGAGTTTGAGTTAGCTAAACAAGAATGAGTAAAGGGAACACACATGAGCAAGTAAATAACATATCTTGATCACTGTGAACTAGAATAACATATTAATAATGTTGACAATAAGATCAAAGACAATATTTGCATTGAAGATTTAAACATCTAACGAACATAAGAACATCAAATGCTACAAGAGATAATGAATGGGACACAAAGTTCATATTTCATTAACTCCAAAATCTTCTTCACAAAAGAACACAAAGTTTCTTTCTTTGAAACAAAGCTTGCACACAAAATTATTTTCTTCTCCTCTCTCAAAATCACCCTTACAAATGAGCCCCTAACTTCCTTTTATAACCCAAAAGTTGGTTACAAAGTAGTTAGGGTTTTACATGAACATTAAATAGGGCACTTACGTGACTTTGACTTTTTCAACCAACTTTATTAAAAGCAATTAAAATAGAAATCACTTAAGTTATCCAAATTTTCTCCAAAAGTGAGTTTAACAATAACATCACTTTTTTAAAATACCACTTTTAAAACATACAATAAAAACCAGTGCCTTATCCATTGAAAGTGGGGTCTGCCTATCTCAAACATATGAGAAATGGACTCTCCCACTTCATTAGATACCAAGAAAGCTATCTCCTTAAACCATCGGTGAAATTAGGATCTACTGCTTTCTCCAATTTAAAGGATTTGAACCTTCCTAATGTTTCAAGTATATATTCTTCTTCCGTCATTTCATTTGGTCAAAGAATAACCTCACAAAATACCTACAATTCCAAGATCCTACCTGGAATATCATTTAGATTGACCATTTTGATTGAGCATTCTCAAACAAGTGATCTCGGCTATGAATTCTTGAATTAAGGCAAGTGAAGTGAAGGATTCATTGCATACACTCTCATAATGGATCATAGAATCCTCAAAAAGTGTCTTCCTTGATTTGATATGTAGACACCTGTTGGTGAGAAAAATTGTCTTGTGGACAAATTGATGGGTTTCAAGCCAACGCTATGGGAATCTAAGTCCCTTTACTTGAACGGTGTAGCTTCCATAGGTGCATGCATGAAAGCTAGGTTTCAATGGTGGCATTTCAACCAAAGATCCAACATGGGCACTCCACTGACCCTGTGGCAAAGCTAGCAATGTCTCTCTAGAGAAGAAACTTTGTCTTGGAAAGGGGAAGGGGAGTGGAAATGGAGGTAGGAGAAAACTAATGTTGTGAGTAGAATATCATATGCCCACACACATTAATTAGAAATTTCATTTTACATGCATTTATAGTTAGAAGAAAAACAAATATGTAGGAGAAGCTACAAGACCGAATGAAATTCATTGGTCGCAAGGTACTAAACAATCCCTCAATCAAAGAGGTGAAAATTCCTTCTTTTATTATTGAAGCTAAAGCAGAATTTGTATAGAGCTTTGAGAATAGAAGAAAATATAAGGAGAAGGGAAAATAGAAGAAGTATGGCATTTTCTGTCTTTTCTAGGTATAGAGCACTCTGGTCTTTTTGAAATCAATCACCCCCTTTTGGAATGGCTCTGAGGAGCCATTATATCATTTGCAAAATGGTTATAACTTTGCAAATCATTTACGCCTCTTCAAATTCCTTCATTGCAAATAAAACGCTCATGGTGGGTAAAAACCAAATCTTGTAATGTGAATGTTACATTTGATTTTCCAGTTTGAATACAGACCATTTGATTTTCTCTTATAACTTTGAAATTGGGCCGTCCACATGGTAGGAAGAGATTGGAGTGGGTACGGGGGAAAATCCATTTACGTTTTGTGATTTTTTAGAGATTTGGCAATTTGGAACAAATTGGCCCACACTCCCACTTCAAATTTTCAACTTAGGCACGTGGCACGTTTTCATTGGAAATGACCCTTTTCTCAACATTTTAACCTGTTTTGGAAAAAGGATTAAAAACTCAAATTCCTCTGTCAACCTCGCTACTTTGACTTTTCAACTCTTGACACGTGGCATCTTCTGATTGGAAATGGGGTCATGGCCATTTTCTCAACATTTTAACCTTTTTTGGAAAAAAAGATCAAAAACTCAAAGTTCTCTGCCATTCCGCTCTCCCTCTTTGACTTTTTAATGGTACAGGACCTTTTCAGTCATGGACTCTTGACTTTTACTTCCCTTTTGGGAATTTAGCATCCAAAAGTCGATGGTTGTGGGCTTCCACTTTTTTTTCCTTTAGGCTTCAACTTTGACTTTTTTTATAGCCTTTTCACATGAGGTCACTTTTTTTTTTACAAAGAGGCTCAAAAACACAAATTTCTCCACCGACCCGCTTCCAATTAGGTATGTCCACGTACCCATGGATGATGGGGCCAAAATTTGACGGGGAAGAAAACACCCGTCATTCCCGACTGTGGGAAAAATACACAGAGGAAGAGAACTTCATCATTTTGAGTCCAATTTTTTGAATTTCCTTCGCGAGCCAGGAGGCATGGAGGCAAAACAATGATTTGACGACCCAGGCCATAGAACAAGTGAACAATTTTGATTAAAAAAATGATATTGTAGAGAGGATATTACGTGCACAGACTGAGAGATGGAGAATTTCTCAAAACGAGCAAAACAGAGATTTAAACAGCACTAGGGCACGAAATTTTCTATCTCTTCAAACTTTCAACTTGGCTTAAATACTTTAGGAGGGCTTAAACACCAACAAAAGAGCTCAAAAAATTTGAATTTAACTTGGAAAACGAAAAGTGGTTTTCAGGAGACAACAACTGGCTCTAGCTTGGGGACATGGCATGGACTGAGCATGACAAAGACATGGTATGAGGATCCAGAATCTCTAAATTTTTAAACCATATAACATTGACCAGTGCCTTATCCATTGGGCCTTGTAGAGTCATGTACAATTCTGAGAAAGAATGGAAGAAGGAGGAAACACACAAGCCAAACCACACACAACAAAAACCAAAAAAAATTAAACCAAAACCACATAACAGAAAAGGGAAAAACACACCTACGAAAACACCTATGGTACAAGGCAGGGGACAACCTGCTTTCACTGATGATACAGTTTCAAGTATTTCCCACTTTGAGGAATTCCAATGGCGTTCCATCCAAGTATGAGAGGAGAAAAACATTCTCACCACAAGCTCCATGAATTTGGAATGGGCCCAGCCACAATGAATCAAACTTTCCATGGCTGCCCTTTGGTTCTCTTCTCTTGTCCCATAGCAGGAAAAAATCTCCAACTTTGAAATTCCTTGCTTTGGTCTTCTTGTCAAAAAATTTCTTCACTTTCAACTGATGCTCCTTAATTCTATCCACCACTTGGCATCTACTTTCTTCCAGCTTCTCTAGGAAGAGGATCCTCTTGTCAATGGAGTCTTTGTATTGACCATCTTCTATTTCTTGCAGCAACTTGAGAGTTGACATCTCAATTGTGAGGGGAATCTCTACCTCAACTCCATACAACATTTGGAAAGGTGACATACCTATTTCCTTCTTAGGAGTGATCCTATCAGCCCATAATGCATCATATAACTTCTTGTGCCAGTTCCTTTGATTCTCATCTACCAGCTTGCGAAAAATGGTCACAATGTTCTTGTTGCTTGACTCAACTTGCCCATTTCCCTGTGGGTAGTAGTCAGAAGAGTGAGATAGGGAGATTCCAAATCCATAACAAAACTCTATGAGCTCCTTGGAAGAGAAATAGGTGGCATTGTCTACAACAATTTTCTGTGGTATTCCAAAATGAACAATGATATTCTCCTTGATGAAGTTACAGACTGTTTCAGAGTTGGCTTGCTTGGTTGGGACAAATTCCACCCATTTAGTGAAGTAATCAGTTGTGCAGTGAGTACATAAGTATGCCCTACACTAGAATGAGGATTCAGAACACCAATAAAATCTAGCCCCCATTGCTGAAATGGTTCTTCAATCACCACAGGCCTAAGTGGAAATGCAACTAGTTGTGGCTTTCCAACAAATTGTTGGCATGCTTTGCATTTGGAAACCCAATCCTGAGTGTCTGCAAAGATGGAGGGCCAATAATATCTCCCTCTGAGGATCTTATGTGTGGTGACCATTGCTGAGAAATGTCCACCACAAGCTTGATCATGATATGCCCTGAGCAACTTTTCTTGCTGCTCCTTATCTACACACCTGAGGAAACAACCATCTAGGCCTCTCTTGTAAAGTGCATGATTCCAGATCACAAACTTGGTTTCCTTTAGCTTGAGTGTCCTTCTTTTTTTGTAATCAAGATGAGGAGGGAATTCTCCATAAGTGAGGTAGTAAGCAATGTCAGCATACCACTCATCAGTAGTGGTGACAAAGAGCACCTGTGGACTGTCTCCTAAACAGGTTGAGAAAACACCATCTTTTTCTCCCTGCTAAGCCCTAAGAGCTTCATCTTCAGCAATCAGCTGGCACAAACCATTTCCTCTTACCAGATTAGAGGGTCTAATCTCCAAGTCATACTCTTGGGTCTTTGCAATCCAACTTCCTCTCTTAGCCCCAGGATCTTGTTGAGTCAAAATGGACTTGATTGCACTTCCAGGGACCATCACCACTATATGGGAATTGAGAATGTAGAATCTAAAACTTTTAACATCTTTGACCACTACGTAGGCATGTTTCTCCAATTGGCTATACTTTAGCTCATGATTTTTCAAAGGACAGCTCATGAAAGCAATGGGTGCTTCCAAACCTTCATCATTTTTCTAAACAAGGACAATAGAGAGTGTATGTTCTGATGCATAGCAATACATGATGAACTCCTTGTTGAAATCTGGAGATACAAGAGTTGGAGCTTTGGCAATGGCTTTCTTGATCTCCTCAAATGCTACTTTTCCTTCCTTATTCCACTTGAAACCTGCTTGAGGCTTCATCATGGAAGTTATATGCTTAGTCAGTTCAGAAAACTTAGGCACAAAATGATGAAGGAAGTTTACCTTTCCAAAGAATGAATGAACTCCCTTCTTACTGGTTGGTAAGGCTAGTGCTTGGATAGCTCTGATCCTCTCAGGATCAATGTGTGCTCCATGTTTGTTCACAATGTGTCCCAGCAACTTACCTTCTGTGACTCCAAAAATGCACTTCTTTGGATTTAGAGAAATGCCATGTTTCCTACACCTTGCAAGGACTTGCTCCAAATGACAGATATGATCTCCCCTCCTCTTTGAAAAAACCATGAGGTCATCAAGGTAAATGAAAATGCAATGTTTCAAATCTTTGAAGGCCAAGTCCATTGCTCTCTGGAAAGTGGCTCCAACATTGATCAAGCCAAAAGGCATTTTGTTATAGGCAAAAGTGCCCCAAGGTGTTGTGAAGGCTATTTTGTTGCAATCCTCTTCTACCACCTTGATTTGGTTGTACCCTGAGAATCCATCAAGGCAAAGAGAGCATTTCAGATCCAGTGACTACTTGCAAAATATGATCCATGATTGGAAGAGGGTAGTTGTCCTTGAGAGATGCCTGATTCAATTTTGGAAGTCTACACAAATCCTTATTTCCCCATTCTTCTTCCTTACTGGCACAATGTTAGCCACCCATGTTGAATGGTGGATGGGGAAGATGATTCTAGCATTGAGCATCTTTTTCACCTCTTCTTTGATAACATCGGAAATATTTGGATTGTAGGGCCTTTGTTTTTTCCTGAAGGGCTTAGCTCCTTGCTTCAAAGGAATGGAGTGATGCATTTCCTTTGGCTGAAAAGATTTGAGTTCATCATAGGAATAGGCCAGGACATCTGAGTACTTTTTTAGCAGAGCAACAAACTTTCTCTTCTCTTCTGGTGAGCAACATTTACCAATGTTAACCATCCTTGGATTCTCTGAAGTGCCAATGTTTTCTTGATCAAAATCAGATGGACACCGAGAAGACTATTTTTCTTTCTCTTGGATGAACCTATCATGCTTGTCAAAGAGGTCTTCCAAAGAAACTAGGCCTTTGGGGATTTTGTTTCCTTTCAGTTTGATTACTCCCTCTTCATCAATTCCCTCAATTCCTTCCTTCTCTTCTTTGGGGACTGATTCATGGTGTGGGTTTTCACTTCCTTCAAAGAAAATATTATTGAAGTTATCCCTTTGTTCTAAGAAGGCTAGGATCTGATTGTCATCATTGAAGACCTGCCAGTGATTTGCATTGTCTGGTACGCTTGGGTCTGAACACCATCTCAATGGTCACTTTATCCTTTCCAAAAGAAGGATGAGGTGTCACTAAGGAAGCTGACACTGCTAGAGAATCAGCCTTTTCATTCTTCTCCCTAGGGATAACTTCAATGGAGAATGCATCAAAGGATTCAATGCAGTCCCACACTCTATTTCTATAGTGCCTGAGTCTGGGATTTTTCACCTGATATTACTGGTAGACCTACTTTACCACAACCTCTGCATCACCTTTGCATCTCAACTTCTTGATTCCCATGTCCTCTGCTGTATTCATGCCTAAGAGTAATGCTTCATACTTTGTTGTATTATTTGTATTGTCAAATTACAGCTTGTAGGCAAAAGGATATACCTCATTGGAGGGAGAGTATAATACTACACTAGCTCCTGAACCTGCTCTAGAATGACTGCCATCAAACTCCATTGTCCAATTCAGTTCTTCTTCTTCCTCCATGAGAAGTGCAAGTCCTCTTCCTTCTGTGATGTAAGGAGGTAATTTCCAAGCCCACAATCTTGAAAAAGGATATCAGCTCTTGGATCATCATACTTCCTTACTGTGAATTTCATTTTTTTGACTGGCAGTAACTTCTTCATTTCTCCTTTCACTGGGATAGTTGTAGATGACCAATCCATTTTTATTTCTCCACCTAGATCTCTGTAAAAACTTCTACTCAATAGCATACCAAAAGATGTTGGGATGTTTGCCACCAAAATGGTCAGGATTATCTTCTTGTTAGGGTAATCAGCTAGTTCAACCTGAGCATCCTTAATCCTTCCTACCAATGGAACTTGTTTGGATTCCATTGAGTAGTATGTGCCATTTACCCGGGTCAAAGTGAGGCCAATTTTCAACTTTTGTTGGCATCACATTATTTTAGGCTCCAGAATCTATAATCAATTGTTCAGCTGGAAACCTTTGATGAGAAGTGACAGGAAAAGGATCAACTCTGTTGGTGGTGGAGGCACTTAGCATGTTTTGAGAAGATGGTGTGGATGGTGTGAATCCTTTCCAACTGTTGAATCTGATTTCTCTCTAGCTGATTCCATGGAAGGTGAAGGTGGTAATGGTGATCCCCTTCTAATGATTTTGTTTAGTGGAGGATTTGAAGAGCTATCTTCTTTGTTCTTCCTACTCTCAGTTACAACTGTTGAGGCTGAAACACCATTCTTGGATTGTGCACGAGTGAAAATGGCACATGAAAAACTTGGAGCTTCTTCATCACCTTCCTCCTCATCATCAATGTATTCAATCAGGCCATTGTGCATGCCAACCTCT
The DNA here is from genome assembly GCA_019776745.2 of Taxus chinensis. Classification (NCBI taxonomy): domain Eukaryota; kingdom Viridiplantae; phylum Streptophyta; class Pinopsida; order Cupressales; family Taxaceae; genus Taxus; species Taxus chinensis. Next base: position 106,781,252 of record CM034157.1, read on the forward strand.
TCAATTTCAAGATAGTTTTCATAGTCATCCATGCTTTCTTCTTCAGTTTCCTCAATGTCTGTTCCTTCTTCTGATTCCCTAGTGTCACAGATGGCATTGACTGGTGGTGCTTCAAGAGAAATCCTACGAGGAGGTGGAGTAATTATTGGTCTATCAGGAGGATTTGGTCTCCTTGGAGCATTCCTCATTGTGATTTGTGACAGCTGCTTCTTCAAAGCAACTAGGTCATTTGCCATTTTTTGGAACATTGGATCAGTGGTGACTGAATTTGAACTCTGACCTTTTTGCTTCCCATTTGGTCCTTTCACTTTTCCAGAAAGAATTAGATCATCATCAGTCTCAATTGAAAAGTCTTGAACTTCCCTCAATGTTCTTGGTTGGGCTCTTCTGAGGAAGAAACCAACTTCTGATGGAAAAGCACTAATGAAGAACCTTTTCAAGTTATTTTTAGGGGGTACCACATCTTCTGGGATCCTTCTTGTCAACCTATCATACCTTTCTACAAAATATCTCATTGATTCAGAGGTCTCCTTCTTCATCTGAACCAATTAGACCAGCAGATCCTGACAATCTTCTATGCTCTTGAACCTATGTTCAAATGCACTTCTTATATCTTCCCAGCATGTGACAAATCTTGGGGGCAACATGTAGAACCATTCAACAGCTATTTCTTGGAGTGACTCCATAAAGAGCCTAACTGAAACATCTTCATTTCAACTCCCAACACTCCACAAGTAGTGATGAATGCTGCTACATGTTCTTCGGGGAGCTGAGAACCATCCCCTTTGAATTTTCAAGAAGTTTTTTCTTGAGCCTCTTGGTAGCTCATGGAGTGGTTGAGCAAGAGCTAGTGGACCGGTGTTTCCTCCCCATGGTACATTAGGCCTACATAGGCTTCATGATCCCATTCATGCTCATCATCACAATCCCCCATTCTATGTCTGTTTCTATCTTCAAGCCTTGCCAAGGCAATGGCTTCTGCTTCTGCTCTTTCGTCTGCCTCAGCTTGAAGTCTCTTGATTTCTTCAAGTTGAGCTCTTATTTCTTTGTTGGGTCTAGCTTCTTTTTCTCTATCTTCTTATTTGGTCTTCACATCAGTGAAGTCTACAAGGTTCTCGTTTATGTATGAAAATTTACCATCCAAAGAATTAGATAGCACTCAGGTTCCTAATGTGACTGGTTGCTTGAAAAAGAAGCCTCTAGATTCTGATTAGCTTTTGTTTCCTTTGAATTTCCTCAAAAATGGGATCAGTTTTCCTCCTTTTCTCTGTTGTTTGGGTGAATCTTCTATCCGCCAGCTTGAAAATCTATGCTCTTCTTTAGGGTGCTAGAATTTGTCTCTACCTTTCCAATTCGACATCACGTTCCTCTTCCAGGTCCAGAATCCTTATGACAATGAAGTAATGATTGACACTTCATCTATTATGCTAAATAGCTTCTCTCATATCAGAAGCAATGTCTTCTTGGATGTGAAAGAGTAAATCAGGTCTCTCAATAGGAGGATTTCCCAGAATAGCCATGATTTACATCCATGTAGTTTGTGTGATTATTCAATCTCCAGAAACTTTTCTTCTAGAATATTTTTTTGTATTTTATGACCTTGAGGTCATTTTTAGGTGTAGATGCTATAAAATCTGCCCCACGGTGGGTGCCAAAAACTGTTGGTGAGAAAATTTGTCTTGTGGACAAATTGGTGGGTTTCAAGCCAATGCTATGGGAATCTAAGTCCCTCTACTTGAATGGTGCATCTTCCATAGGTGCATGCATAAAATATGGGTTTCAATGGTGGCCTTTCAACCAGAGATCCAACAGGGGCACTCCACTGACCCTATGAAAAGCTAGCAATGTCTCGCTAGAGAAGAAACTTTTTCTTGGAAAGGGGAAGGGGAGTGGAAATGGAGGTAGGAGAAAACTAATGTTGTGAGTATAATATCAGATGCCCACACACATTAATTAGAAATTTAGTTTATCTATATTTATAGTTAGAAGAAAAATAAATCCGTAAGAGAAGCTATAAGACCAAATGAAATTCATTGGTCGCAAGGTACCAATCAATCCCTCAATCAAAGAGGCAAAAATTCCTTGTTTTATTATTGAAGCTAAAGAAGCATTTGCATAGAGCTTTGAGAATAGAGGATAAAATCTAAGGAGAAGGGAAAATAGAAGAAGTATGGAATTTTTTTGTCTTTTTCAGGTACAGATCACTCTGGTATTTTTGAAATCAATTGCTAGCCCTTGGAATGGCTTTGAGGAGCCATTATATCTCTTTTCCAAAATGGTTTCAACTTTACAAATCATTTACGCCTCTTCAAATTCCTCCATTGAGAAGAAAATGCTCATGGTGGGTTAAAAACCAAATCTTGCAACGTGAACGTTACATTTGATTTTCTAGTTTAAATACAGACTGTTTGATTTTCTCTTATAACTTTGAAATCGGGGCATCCACGTGGTAGGAAGAGATTGGAGTGGGTATGGAGGAAAGCCCTTTGCATTTTGCAAATTTTTTAGAGATTTGGAAATTTGGAATAAATTAGCCAGCACCCACGCTTCAACTTTTTAACTTAGGCGCGTGGCACGTTTTCATTAGAAATGGGGTCGCGGCCCTTTTCTCAACATTTTAACCTTTTTTGGAAAAAGGCTTGGAAAAAACGATTGGCATTGGAAATGGGAACCCTTTTCTCAACATTTTAACATTTTTTGGAAAAAAGGCTACAAAACTCAAAGTTCTCCGTTGTTCCGCTCTCCCGCTTTGAATTTTTAATGGTGGGCTTCAGACCTTTGTTGAATTCTTTTACTTCACTTTTGGGAATTTGGTTAAATTTTCAAAAGTTGGCCACTGTCCCACTTTTACTTTTCAATGGAGGGCTTCAACATTGACTTTTTCCCTATGGGCTCAAATTTTGACTTTTACCTTTATAGCCTGATCGGGGCTGCGGATCACTTTATAACTTTTCACCTTTTTTTCAAAGAGGCTCAAAAACACAAATTTCTCCATGGACCCACTTCCAATTAGGTATGTCCAAGTACCCATGGACAATGGGGAAAAAATTTGATAGGGAAGAAAACACCCGTCATTCTCAACTATGGGAAAAATACACAGAGCAAGAGAACTTCATCATTTTGAGTCCAATTTTTAAATTTCCTTCCTGAGCTAGAGATATGGAGGAAAAAAAATGATTTGATGACCCAGGCCATAGAACAAGGAAACAATTTTGATCAAAAAAGGAGATTGTAAAGAGGATATTACGTGCACAGATTGGGAGATGGAGAATTTCTCAAAATGAGCAAAATAGAGATTTAAACAACACTAGGGCATGGATTTTTCTATTTCTCCAAACTTTCAACTTGGCTTAAATACTTTAGGAGGGCGAGAGCTTGAAATTTCAAATTTAACTTGGAAAACAAAAAGTGGTTTTTTGAGAGACAACAGATAGAAAACATTATAGGGAACTACTTACTAGACAATGCAGAGGTTATGTACTTTGGCACAAAGATGCATGTGAAGGAGGCCTCTGGAAGTCTAAGTGCTATTAGAGCACCAGAAGGTTATAACTGTGAAACACAAGAGGAAGTCGTGGAAGTTTCTTTAAGTGAAGTGAAGCATTTTATTAAAAAATGACATCAGGAAATGTGTTCGGAGGAACTCTGAGGCATCGATAAAGTATAAATAAGAGATAAGGATAGTCATTTCTACTACCTTGCCTTAGAGAATTTATTTTGTGCTCCTGATCTTGAAGTGCGATGAAGGTTTTTCGAAGAAGAGTGAAAAAAATTACTATCATGAACTAGTGGACTTGTGCAAAGCTGTAGTAAAATCTATGACATAGCACAGAGGGAAGAAGACAGTAGAGCAGGAAGGATGTGATGTGAAAGAGAAGTGAGGAAGTTGTTGAGTTAGGGAAATCAAAAGAGAGGAACATAACACCTAAGGCTCGGATGAAGGAGAGGAAGAATACCCCACCAATTTCAAAGTAGAATTGGAAGTAGAGTTGGAGGCGAAGGTGGCTGAGGTAAAGGCCACAAATACAGGTGAGGTAGTGGAAGAAGGAGAGGAGAATTTGGTAGGGGATGAGAATATTCTAACGTGCAAATTCACTTCACTGCAAAAATCAAACCCAAAGGGAGATAAGGGGGACTCCTTTACTATAAAGGAGGATAAGGGATTAACCCATGGGGCAAAGAAACAAAGGACAAAGTGCAAGGCTACAAGGAAGAATTGGATGCTAGTTTCCCCAAACATGCACTTCATGGATGACCCCATGAAGGTCTTGCGTGTAAAAATCTAAGACACCCTCCCAATAGAAAAGTTACATGGTTGGGATTTAATGGATCAAGACAAGGGTGTTCCTAGGACATGGAAGATGCTAAGCTGGAGCATGGATTGCCATGCTAAGGAACTTGATTTCAAGGTCAATGATAATGTGATCAAGACCGTTTACTTGAAGAATAAGGGGGGGAGATACATACAAAGTGGTGGACCCCAACTACCTAATAGGTGAGAAGGCATGTAATGCATTACAAAAAATGTCATCAGAGGTAATACGATACATTCTTGATAAAAGGGGCCATTATTCAGACCTTGATCATAGAAAGAAAGAGCAGGTAAAAGGAAATATATAGGTTGTGTGAAGGGTTAATGGGAGATCAGGCGTAGACAAAGGAGGTGTATGATCGAGTTGGCACCCTCGTGTAGAAAATTCTAGGGAAATGTATGGCATTGGTAAGCTATAATAGGAATAACTATGGGGATGAGATGGAGTACCTTGAAGAACTCATGGGGATGTTACTTGTTAACATTAAGGATGGTGTAGGACCCACAAATACAGAGATCACAAAG
>CM034157.1:107996428-108236267 GCA_019776745.2 Taxus chinensis
TCAGCGTGCTCCGCACTTGAAATGGCATCAAAATGAATTTCAATATGCTTGTTCGTTCATGAAAGCTGGATTCTACACTAGCTTCACACACTCGATTGTGGAATAGAGAATAGGTGACTTGTTTTTTTAGAATTCCCAACTCCATCCAAAATGCGATGTAATCATTTCACTTCGCACACAACTCCTCGTGTGGTGCGATATTATGCCTCTATGGATGAGATAGAAACAACATTCTGCTTCTTGCTTATCCACAAGATAGGTTTAGATCCGAGATGAAATATGTATCCTGTAGTTGACTTCCTATCATCAACAGATCTGGCGTGGTCTGAGTCGACGTATCCATGTAAGATGAATTGATCATTCTTCTTATAGTCCAGACCATAATCAGTTGTTCCTGGAACATATCTTAAAACATGCTTTGCTGCATTCCAGTGACATTTCTTCGGCTCTTGCATGAACCTAGAAAGATAGCTGACAACATAGCAGAGTTCTGGTCTGGTATATGCCAAATAGATGAGCCCTCTAACAAATTACTTGTATAGAGTAGCATCTACTTGAGGTGAGTCCTGGGATCTTGAAAGTTGCAAGCCTTTTTCCATGGGAGTGGATATAGGTTTACAGTAAGACATTCTATACTTTTCTAGGAGTGTCTTGGTGTACTTTGTCTAGGAGACAAAAATGTGATGCTCTTTTTGCCATATCTCCAAGCCAAAACAGTAATGTAGTAGCCCCAAATCTGTCATGTCGAAGGTTCTTTTGAGATCATTCTTTACAATATCAACCTGATCTTCTAAACTGCCAGTGATCACAAGATCATCTACATATACAACAAGAATTACAATTTCTTTTCCTACCTTATTTATATACAAATTTGAATATGAGGGGCTACGAGTGAACCCATGCTGTAAAAGGTGATTTTTGATCTTGATATACCATGCCCTTGGAGCTTGTTTCAGTCCATACAGTGATTTGATGAGACGACATACCTTTTTAGGATGCTCTTCATTAAAAAATCATTCAGGTTGGGTCATGCATACTTCTTCTTTCAGATCACCATTTAGGAAAGCACTCTTGACATCCATTTACTGCAGTCTCTATCCTTTATGTGCTACAAGTGCGCAAACTACTCTGATGGTCTTCATCTTCGCAATGGGTGTAAAGGTTTCTTCATAGTGGATGCCCTCTTTCTGAGCATATCCTTTTGCTACAAGTCGTGCTTTATGTTTTTTGATGGATCCTTCTGCCTTATATTTTGTCTTGAAAACCCATTTGCAGTCTATGGGTTTCTTTCCTATAGGTAGATCGACAAGTTCCCATGTCTGATTTTTCTTGAGTGAGTAAATTTCTATATCCATGGCTTCCTTCCACTGAGGTTGACTGAGTGCTTCACGAAACATTGTTCTGGCTTGAAGCTATTAATCAGTGAACTCATGAGTGCAAGTTACCGTCATTTCTTGTTTGACTCCTAGTCTTTGACTCTGGATGATGTATCTGGGAGTTGTTGCAAATGTGAGTCCTTGATGGTCTTTGTACCCACTTCAGACGAGAACTTGGCTACTTTTGAAAAGAACTATGTCATTTCCATGTGTATTGATGTGGAGTCACAATCTCTAGTTCTCCAAGGTCAAAAAATAGCTCTCCTGGCAGCATTTCTTTTCTTTGAGTAGTCTCATTTTGCTCATCATCTAATTCAGAGAATAGTCAGTGAGAGGTGGTTGGAAGTGGATCTTCTGTTGATACTATTGAGTCAAAAGATGACTCGTCACAAACCACATCACAAATCTCGTATATTTTCTTTGTCTCAGGATCCATGAGATGATATGCCTTCGAGGTAGTGCTGTAGCCAAGAAGGATACATGGGAGTGTTTTTGGCTCTACCTTCTTTCTCTTCTGAGCTAGGACATGCATATATGCTGTGCAACCAAATACTCGCAAATGAGAAATAACGACTTTCTACCACTCCATATCTCTTCTAGCATTTGTTATGTATATATTTGTCAGTGCCCTGTTGAGAGAATATACAACCATTTGTACTACTTCAGCCCAATAGCATTCTTCTAGCTTTGCAGTTGATAGCATGCAGTGAACCATCTCCATCACTATGCAATTACGATGCTCAACAATGCCATTTTACTGGGGCGTGTAGGGAACAGTCAAGTGTTGCTTAATGCCTTGTTGGTTTAGGAAGGCCAAGAACTTCTTTGATGTAAATTCCCCCCCTCGATATGATTGAATTAGAAGAAGTGGTTGTCTAGTCTCTTTCACAACATGATGATAGAAGTTATAGAAATGTTGAAGAGCCTCACTTTTCTTCTTCAAGAAATAGACCCACATTTTGCAAGAGTGTTCTAATAGTAGGAGATCAAATAATGATTATTCAATATGTGAACACGAATCTCGTATATTTTCTTTGTCTCAGGATCCATGAGATGATATGCCTTCGAGGTAGTGCTGTAGCCAAGAAGGATACATGGGAGTGTTTTTGGCTCTACCTTCTTTCTCTTCTGAGCTAGGACATGCATATATGCTGTGCAACCAAATACTCGCAAATGAGAAATAACGACTTTCTACCACTCCATATCTCTTCTAGCATTTTGTTCTATATAATATTTGTCAGTGCCCTGTTGAGAAGATATACAACCATTTGTACTACTTCAGCCCAATAGCATTCTTCTAGCTTTGCAGTTGATAGCATGCAGTGAACCATCTCCATCACTATGCAATTACGATGCTCAACAATGCCATTTTACTGGGGCATGTAGGGACCAGTCAAGTGTTGCTTAATGCCTTGTTGGTTTAGGAAGGCCAAGAACTTCTTTGATGTAAATTCCCCCCCTCGATATGATTGAATTAGAAGAAGTGGTTGTCTAGTCTCTTTCACAACATGATGATAGAAGTTATAGAAATGTTGAAGAGCCTCACTTTTCTTCTTCAAGAAATAGACCCACATTTTGCAAGAGTGTTCTAATAGTAGGAGATCAAATAATGATTATTCAATTGTGTAAATACTCTTACGAATTTCCTCCAATGTATAAAACTCTTTCATCTCAGGATCAATGAGATGACACTGAACTCCGAAAATAGAACATGCTGTAGCCAAGAATAGATACATGGGAGTGTTAAAATAGAGCTCTACCTTCTTTCTGCAAATGAGCTAGGACATGCATATTTGTTCATGCAAATAAAGCTATTTTTTTATATTATCCTAAAAATAGGGACAATCTTTATAAAAACAACATACCTGCATGGAAAATAAAGTTTTTTTCGAATTTTTAGAATAATAGTCAAAAACATGTTGGGAAGAAATACAATGTATTTCCGTACTACTTCCCCCCTTAATTTTGCATTCTTCAATCTTTGCAGTTGATTCTAGCATGATAAGTGTACCATCTTCATGGACTATGATATATTTCTGATGCACAACACTGCCTAAACAACTGGGTCGTGTAGGGAACACTCAAGTGTTGCTTAATGCTCATATAAATATCAGGAAGGCCAATGGACTTCTTTGATGTAAATTCCCCCCCCTCGATATGATTGAATTAGAAGACAGTGGTTGTCATTGTCTCTTTCACAAAATCATTGATAGAAGTGATAGAAATTTTCTATAGCCTCACTTTTCCTCGTGTGAAAAATATAATGAATGGACATAAGAATTTATCATGAGTGTACCTGATGGAAGGAGACCATGTAATTATTATTCAATGTGTATATAGAAAAAAATACAACAGAGCCTCAAATATATAGGTTATGGGAGGATAGAAGGAGAGAGGACAGTTAGATACTTGTCCATCAAATACATAAAAAACTAACAATGTATTAACTCTAAACTAATGTGCTAACATTCCCCCCCTTAATACATTGCTCTCTACAAATTTACCCCCTAAACAAATCATACTTCACTTTGCCAAGAGGTTTGGTGAGAATATTTGCAACCTGAAAATCAGTAGGGTAGTACTGGAGCTGAATTTGGTGGTTCAATACTTGTTCATGAATGTAGTGACATTATACCTTCAATATTCTTATGTTCCGTTCATTAAAAATTATGAACTCTTCACAAGCTTCAACACACTTTGATTGTTGTACAGTGAATGATGGGAGATTTCTCTTCAGGAATCCCTGTATCTGCAAGAATGTGACATAACCAAATCACTTTTCACACAACTCCTCATGTGGCGCAGTATTGAGCCTCAGTGGATGAGAGAGCAATAATAGTTTGCTTCTTGATAATCCACGAGATAGGTCTAGATTCTGAGATGAAAAACATATCTTGAAGTGGGTTTCCTGTCATCAATAGATCTTGCATAGTCCAAGTTTGTATATACCTGTAAGAAGAACTGAGTGTTCTTCTGATACTCTAGACCAAAGTCAACTATACCTCAGACATATCTCAACACATGCTTTGCTACTATCCAATGAAATTTCTTTGGCTCCTGCATAAATCTAGTGAGATAGCTCACTGCAAAGCATAAGATCTCGCCTGGTATAAGTCAAGTAAATGAGACTCCCTACAAGCTTCTTGTAGTGAGTGCCATCTACCTATGGTGAATCTTGGAATCTAGATAATTACAAACCTATTTCCGTAGGTGTGGATATTAGTTTACAATATGAACACTACATACTTTTCCAAGAGATGTCTTGGCATATTTCATCCGGGAGATGAAAGATTTGATTCTTCTTCTGCCATATCTCTAAGCCAAGGCAGTAGTGAAGTAGCCCCAAATTGGTCATGTCGAAGGATTTATTTAGATCATTCTTTACATCATCCACAAGGTTGTCAGATAACTTCCTGTGATCACAATATCATCTACGTACAAAACTAGAATGACAATATCTCTTTTCCTACCTTCTTCATATACAAATTTGTACCTGAGGGGCTACACGTGAATCCATGCTACAATAGGTGATAATCAAATTTTTATATACCATGCCCTAGGTGCTTGTTTGAGTCCATAAAGTGACTTTATCCGATGAAATACCTTGTGTGGTTGATTCTCGTCTACAAATCCTTCAGGTTGGGCCATGTATACTTCTTCTTTTAGATCACCATTCAGAAAAGAAATCTTGAAATCCATTTGCTGAAGTTTGCATCCATTTTGTGCTAGCAGTGTACAAACAACTGTGATGGTTTTGTTCTTTGTAGTGGGTCAAAGCATACAAGTGTGTCCCACTTTGTGGCCATAAATATTTTAAAATCTGACTAGTAAATAAATAATTAAAAAATACTATAAAAATTTAAAAAATCAGGTAAATTCTGGATGCCCCGCACCTTGGTATTTATAGCCTCTTAAAAATGAATGTTTGGTCATTTTATATGTGTTCGGTCATGTTTTGGTTGTCAGACATAGTTTGCTGAAAGTAAAAAAACTACCAAAAAGTGGGACACAGTTATATGCTTTGACCCTAGTGGGTGCAAAGGTCTCATCATAGTCAATTCCTTCTTACTGAGCATAACCCTTTGCAACAAGTCATGTTTTATGTTTGTCGATTGAACCATCTACCTTATATTTTGTTTTGAAAATCCATTTGCAGCCAATGGACTTGCTTACTTGGAGGTAAATCGAGCAAGTTCCCACATCCAATTCTGAATTAGGGAATCATATTCAGCATCCATAGCCTATTTCCACTGTGGTTGGTCTAATGCCTCACAAATAGTGTCAAGTTCAGTGCTATCGACAACTAAACTCGTGAGTGTAAAAATTACCTCATGTATGGCTTGACTTCATGTTCTGACTCCCGTAGAAGTGCCCAGAAGTGAGTTCAAGTGTGCATTCCATAATAGTATTCTGGACCGATTTCAGATGTTGGTGGTGTTAATGCTGATGCGAAGATGTGTTTTTCTAGTGTGCCTAGATCAACGAACAAGTCTCCACTCAGCTCTTCTTCTCTCTCAGAAGAATCATCTTTTCCATCATCTAGATGTGCGAGAAATCTATGTGACGAGGTTGGTACTCGGATCTCCATTGTGTGGCAGAGAGTCAAAGGATGACTCATCACACACCACATCTCGACTCTCATAGATCTTCTTCATCTCAGGATTGCATGAGATGATATGCCTTTGAGGTAGTACTATACCCCAAGAAAAGACATGGCAGTGTCTTTGGATTGATCTTCTTTATTTTCTCATCTGGAACATGCATATATGTAGTACAACCAAGAAATATCAAATGATAGATAGAAGGTTTACGACCAGTCCATACCTTTTCTGCTGTCCTATTCTGTAAGATCTTTGTGGGTGCTCGGTTGAGTAGATACACTATTGTCTGTACTACTTCTGCCCAAAACTGATCCTCCAACTTGGCGGTGGAGAGCATACAATGAGCCATCTCCATGACAGTCCTGTTGTGTCATTTAGAAATCCCATTCTGTTGGGGCATCTAGGGTGCAGTCAGATGTTGCTAAATGCCATGCTACTTTAGGTATGCTAAGAACTTCTTCGATACAAATTCCCCCCCTCAATCTGAGTGGAGGAGAAGGAGAGGCTTCCCAGACTGCTTGGTGGCTTGCTGGTAAAAGGTTTGGAAATTGGAAAATGCCTCACTCTTCTTCCGGAGAAAATATACCCACATTTTCCATGAGTAATCATCAATGATGAGCTAGAAGTATTCAAAACCTTAGAAGCTAGCTGGCAGGGGTCCACACAGATCGGTGTGTACAACCTGAAGATGCTCCGTAGAATGATAAGAGATTTGTTTGAACAAACCTCTATGTTGTTTGCCCATAAGACATCTCGAGCAAACAGGTAAGGAATGAGAGAGTGGAGGAAGCCCTCTTACCATTTCCTTGGGATTGAGCTGATGCAAAGCATCAACATAAAGATGACCATATCGAAAGTGCCATAGTGTAGTGGACTCCATTGTTGAAGCAGAGAGAGCAATGTTAGATGAAGTGACCACATCCAGTGTAAATAGATGGCCCTTCATAAATGCTTGAGAAATAACTGAGTCTCCTTGGGACATGATGCAGGACTTGACCCCTTTCTGAACAAAGAATTCGACCCACATTTGATGATTAAGAAGCCGACTCATAGACAAGAGATTTGAGGTCAAACCTGGAACATATAGCACCATCATGAGTGTACATCTTCATGTCCCAAGAGGAATGATGACATCATCAATCCCCGCCGCAATATACTCCTGATTATTTACGATGGTTGTAATGCCCCGTTTGGTGGTAAACCCTTTTCAAAGGTTGATTGGGCTAGTAACTTTCCTTGAAGCCATTTCCATCCTGCTCTTATTCGTTGTCGAGCCAAGGACTTTAACCCATCGACAAGGGTTGATGAGTTCAGACGTTTGGTTTATTATCGCTTGGGGTTCAGTTTTGTTATGAGTTGGGATAGAACCCACTGTTAGTTGCAGAGAATTAAAAGACTGAGGTTTTTCAACTTTCTTTAGCCCAATGAATAAACTTGTTACTGAGTTACTGTTGGAGATGTTCTGATGACTCTGGTAAATTTGGATTATATACACTCTTTTTTTAAGTATCTGTTGTTGCATACTTCATTTACATGGGATTATATTTTAAAAATAAAATACCCATAAGACATGGGTGTAGAACGATATATGTATTTTTACACTAGTAAATCGAATCCTTAGATTCGAGTGTGTGGCTTCAGTTCGCATTATGCAATTTTTTGTATGGCATGCACCCAATCGGCATTGGTCTAAATGATAATCTGGGTGTACGAGTTAGTTGTTTGCGTGGTGGATGTTGTCTCGCCCTTGTGAAATAGTTGTTTAATGGCCATGTGCTTGGTCCATGATGCATTAGGAAGCAAAATATAGGTGTGTGGCGTAGGTTGGAGGGGACGTGGTTTTAAAGTCAAAATTCCATTTGTTTGTGCCTAAGGACCTACTGTCCCTCACCCTCCTTCCTGCCTTCTAGACCTAGTATGTGGCCATCCCCCACTAGCCTTGCCTCTGCCAGCCACCCCACCTCCTTTAATTCCTTTGATTTGTAAATTTCTTGCGCCCTGTGCTACCTGCTCCCTTTGAGCTGTTCTGGCAGCGTGAACAAGGAGGAGTGTTTTTTGTTGGGATTTGAGATGAATTGCTTTAGCGTGTTTTGGACAATGGAGTAATTGATGGTGAAATGAAGGTCTGTCACCCTGATATTGCGTGGGTGGGTGTGGATTCTCAAATTCATGCTGTACAGGCAGTTTCAGTGGAGTGTAGAACTGAAATTTCTCCCAAGAAAGTGCCGTGAGGAAGTGGTTCGCTATATGCAGTAGCTACAGGGTAGAGAAGTAAACTTACCTCAGAAAATCAGTGGCCTCCAGGGAGAGTAAGTGCGATATCTGCTGCAGGGAGATCCCAAGGAACCGTTGGTGCTGAACCTGATGTTCTGGTTATACGCGACCACAGTCGTGATCAGTGGTTGCAAAATCTTGCAGTTGTAGTAGAAGGATGAGATAAAGTTTTAGTTGAGCTGTCTTGCCTTTTCATTTTGGAAAGTCGCTTCTGTCTAGGTGGCGAATTTAACATAGAAGAAGCTCGATCAAATCTTGAAAGTAGTTTTAGGGTTTTGAGTAATCTTTCAAAGCTGCACCATATTTTTGAAATCACAAAAGGAACTAAACTTTCGAAGTTCAGTGGAAAGGATGTTGAATACTTTTCTCAGTGGTTGAGCAAGCAGTATGAGTTCTCTTTTTTTTTTTGTGTGCAGAGTTTATGTTTTGAGGTTTTTCAACAAATTGGTTAATCAAACAAGAATGGAACTGTTTGAGTAAGGCTAATCTTCCATCATTATGCATAATCAAACTTGAAGGAGGTCCTCGATGTGCTCAAATCCTTTTCAAAACACAAAAAAAAAAGAACCAGTAGCAGAGGTCTGTATCACTTATTCAAGAAACCAGGTAAAAGTTGAGTCTATAACAGCTGTAAGGAAGATGTTAAAGCTCTGGAATCTTGCAGAATGGCAACATTATCTTCTTGAAGTTTGAATCACAGTCGGGTAGACACTAAAGACAGGTATATCTCAATAATGGGAAGCAAATGTTGTTCATGCTTCTAAATTCAAACTTGCATCATTGTTAGAGAAGCTGATGAGTCTCTATTGAGCTCTAATCCCTCAAAAATGATCCTAGCTTGATGAAGAAGTGCAAAAGACAGTTCTTGTCTTTTAACATTCCTGTCTCTTGAACTTGCTAGGAAAGGTGAACTGACCTTCTTGAGTTTTCAAGATTGAAAGGTCAACTTAGGAAGTTGAAGGGGTGGCTCGAGGTTCTTTTGAAGAGTGAGTTAGTGTTGTGTGGAATCATGAATAAATAGATAAGAAAGGTGTTTGAAAATTGGACCGAGAATTATTTGAAAATACAAGAGTTGAGAGTGAATGTTTGCACCGAGAGTTTGATGCTGTACCAGCAGACCTGATGAAATTTATTTACAAAGGTTATTTGAGATCTTACTTGTTCTTACGATGTAACTCATGGAAGAGAATCTCATAGGAGGCGGATGTGTTTCATATCAGAATATTCATGAAGCACGATTTTGCTTTGCAAAATATGAGCTTCTTCAATGAGTCACTATTTTTCAGGCAAAAAGAATGCTGTTGGATTCATCACACCTTACGAGCTCGCAAAGCACGTTTGGGTTAAGTTTGATGCATCCTCAACACTGATGGCATTGAAAGGTTATCATATGCATTTATGGTAGATGGCGTTTCAGAACCAGGAGCATGTTAAATCTATTATGTAATAGTTTTCTACCTTCTTTCAAATCTTGGTTGGGAATTTCCCTTTCTACTGAATAGCGCCTAGACACGTTTTCGTAGAGTTGTTTAAATCACTGCCTGATTGTAGTTGGTTGCATTGAAAAATCATATCCAATTTTTCTGGTTTAAACCTTGGCATCTTTCCTCCCTTTTATCTTACTCTATTTTATTTGTCTAAATGGGTTACTACAATTTTTGAGTTTATCTAGTTCGTAGGGAAGGAATGGGTATGTGAGTTTTTTTGCTCCTCAAAATTGACTCTCTTTTAAAAGAATTTTGTAGATGGTAGTTATTTCACAAGGACTAAATGAATAAGGTTAAGCAGTATATCTAACCTTTGTTGAATAAATACGTTTTAGTTTAGGGAAATTGTTTGCTAAAATGGTACATTTAGTGACGTTGTTTTCTAAAACTATGTTTAACAATGTATAATTCCTTACTTTTTGTTTGACTAGAGAATGGCATTTGGGTTGCTTTATGACTGTACATGATTGCTTTTACCTAAAGATCTAATAGGAAAGGGATAACCTAACATGTATTTTGGCCTCTCTATGTAAATGAGAGAATTATAAACTATTCTTATGTAAACTCTTCCTTTGATTAAACTCTAAGGGGTAGCATTGTAAGTTTAGATTGACTATGAATATCTCTACCATTCTGTCATTAGATAAGGGTCACAAGCAAGCTATTCATATGTTGCTGGACTGAAACAAAATAGTTGTAGGTGAACCCATGGTATTTGACTCGCGAACTCGTTTCCTGTTAGCTGACTGTTAATTGTGAGTGACTATTATCATAGGTGGATCTGTTATATTTATCTTTTGATATTTGCTTGACTTTTCCTCGATAAGCCCACATGAAATCGGGTAAAATTTCCATCTTTGTACCTTTAGCAAAGTTCAATAACTTCAGGCCTGACTGCACTAAGTAAGTGTTCCTGATGGATGTGTAAAATATTGTTTTTGCTTGTAATCGGGTAAGATCTTATTGAGTAATGGGGCATCGTTGGTGTTTTCGACTCTGCGTATCGAATCCTTTTGTGATAACTTAATACCTTATAATGATCAATGACTTGGATTACGGTATCAAGGTACTGATTTTGTGTTGTTAAGGAAATAACAACCTTTGGTAACTAAAAGTTTATTGATCATTGCCTAAGTGTAATCCAACTATAGTTGTTGTATATTAATATCATTACTGGATAGAATTTTTATTTAATTATCTTGAATGTAATGCCCCGCTGGAACTGCATATATTTTGCTTCCTTTCTGCTACCTGCCCCCCCCATTATATGTTGGGTTTAACCACCCGACCTGCCAAATTTTTAAACTTCATGTCTACCTTTGCGTGGGAAATATGGAGTTGGAGGCCTATATTTTTCTTAAAAATGGATTTGTTAATGATAGTTCTAACATTCAATTTTGCATATGTTACGCAGACAATCTTGACTTGATGCCAAGTGGGGGGGTCAGTTGGCCGCCTGTCTCTTCCAAGAACCTTTCAACCACTCAGTCCTTTTTTTTTTAATGACCGGCTCTACTTCTTTGACTTCCTGATGCCTTTGTCTGCGGCGTCTTGGGGAAAGGAAACCCCTGTTTTGGGGAGCCTTTTGTCTGGTTTTAGTCTGGGTTTTTTGTTCGACCTTTCTTCCTGGCCGTGTGGGCTCATCTGGAGTCTGGTTCTTCGTGGAGGAGGGGCGTGGAGCTTCAGTGAGTAAGGAAGGCACGTTTCCTCCATTTTCTTGGGCGCTGCGGGGTGCGTTCTGGCCGGGGATCCATAGCACAGCCTGCAACAACTCTTACCCTGGCAGCAAGCACGTTACAGAAAACAGAAGCCCTTTTGAGCACCTCCAACAAGCAGGTCGTCTGACTATGTTGTTTTCTGTTCAGTTTAGAATGCATCCTCAATTCGGGATTTCTCCTTCAAGATATTTTCATCAAAATCGATTAAGTGACAGTGTGAGTGTTACCAGGAGACCCGATGAAATTTATTACAAAGATCCTCTACTGAGACCTTACTGTTTTACGATGTAGCTCATGGGAGAGGGTCTCTTGGAGGTGGATCTGTTTCAGATCAGAATATTCATGAAGCACGTTTGCTTTGCCATAGTAATGGCGCATGCTTTTTGTGTTGGTGACAGATCACACCCGTGGGCACAGGAGATCTATGCAATGTTGGAGAAAATGTCTTGGGAGAGGAAGGTAGCAGGATATTTTTTTCAGACCCAGAGCAAACGAACTTTGAAGTGCATCCTGGGAGTTTGAATAAATTTGTTGGTAACCATAATGTAAGTTATCTCCATGTCAGTAGCTGTAACAGTTGTTTTTATGCAAAAAGGAAACTCGAAGACAGTTTTAGGGTTTTGACTAATCTTTCAAAGCTGCACCGGATTTTTGAAATCACAAAAGGAACTAAACTTTCGAAGTTCAGTGGAAAGGATGTTGAATACTTTTCTCAGTGGTTGAGCAAGCAGTATGAGTTGTCTTTTTTTTTTTGTGCAGAGTTTATGTTTTGAGGTTTTCAACAAATTGGTTAATCAAACAAGAATGGAACTGTTTGAGTAAGGCCACTCTTCCATCATTATGCATAATCAAACTTGAAGGAGGTCCTCGATGTGCTCAAAGCCTTTTCAAAACACAAAAAAAAAGAACCAGTAGCAGAGGTCTGTATCAGTTATTCAAGAAACCAGGTAAAAGTTGAGTCTATAACAGCGTAAGGAAGATGTTAAAGCTCTGGAATCTTGCAGAATGGCAACATTATCTTCTTGAAGTTCGAATCACAGTCGGGTAGACACTAAAGACAGGTATATCTCAATAATGGGAAGCAAATGTTGTTCACGCTTCTAAATTCAAACTTGGGTCATTGTTAGAGAAGCTGATGAGTCACTATTGAGCTCTAATCCCTCAAAAATGCTCCTAGCTCGATGAAGAAGTGCAAAAGATAGTTCTTGTCTTTTGACATTCCTGTCTCTTGAACTTGCTAGGAAAGGTGAACCGACCTAGAGTTTTCAAGATTGAAGGTCAACTTAGGAAGTTGAAGGGGTGGCTCGAGGTTCTTTTGAAGAGTGAGTTAGTGTTGTGTGGAATCATGAATAATTAGATAAGAAAGGTGTTTGAGAATTGGACTGAGAATTATAGAAAATACAAGAGTTGAGAGTGAATGTTTGCACCGAGAGTTTGATGCTGTCCTCAAACCTGATGGAGGAAAAGGTTATTTATCATTACGGTAAATGCCTTTCAGAGCCAGGAGCGTGTGGTAATCATTATGTCTTGTGTCCGAGCTTCAAATCATGGGGTTGGCTTTGTAGCTGTTTTTCACCGCGTGAATGTGGCGATAGCTCGAGCTCGCAAAGCACTTTGGGTTAAAGGCAAGCAACGGCATTGAAACAATCATATGCATATGGAGATGGCGTTTTAAACCAGGCATGTTAAATCTACTCCTTGTAATAGTTTTCTACCTTCTTTCAGTATCTTGAAATGAATTTTCTTTCCTACTGAATAGCGCCTAGACAAATGTTTTCGTGGTTGTTTATATCACTGCCTGATTGTGTTGGTTGTTCCTTTAAATCTCGATCCAATTTTGCTGGTTTTGCTTGGAATGTCCTTTCCTCCCTTATAGCTTACTCTATTTCATATTTGTCTAAATGGGTTTCTACAAATTTTGAGTGATGCAATCTAGTTCGTAGGGAAGGAAACATTATTGAGTTTTGTTTGCTTATATGACTCTCTTTTAAAAGAATTCTGTGATGGTAGTTATAATTGAAGGTTACTAAATGGAAGGTTAAGCCTTCATATCTCTGTTTGGTTGAATAAATACGTATTTCCTGTTTAGGGCCCTCCTGTTTTGCTAAAAGGTACATTAATAGTGACGTTGTGTTCTAAAACTTGTTTAAGCCTGTGGGCATTCCTTACTTTTTGTTTGATTAGAAAATGGCATTTGGGTTTTGCTTTAGAACTGTACATGGTTGACTGTTGTACCTAGTCTAGAGGAGGGATAACCTGGCATCTATTTTGGCCTCTACGTGTTGAGAGAATTACTATACCTACTTCTTGATGTAAACTCTTGTTTGATTAAAGCAAGGGGAAACATTGTAAGTTTAATTGAATGAAATCTCTACCATTTTTATTAAGGGTCGCAAGCAAGCTGTTACTAGCTGGACTGAAACAAAAGTTGTAGGTGAACCCATGGTTTTGGACTCGCGAACTCGTTTCCTGTTAGATGACAGCTGATTTCAGTGATATTATCATAGGTGGCTGTTATATTTATCTGTTTGATATTTGCTAGACTTTTCCTCGATAAGCCCACATGGATCGGGTAAAATTTCCATCTTCTATACCTTTGGCAAGGAGTTCATAGAACTTCTAGGCCTGACTGCACTGCGTAACCTTCCTGATGGATATGTGCGTTGGTTCTTGTTTTGTGCTTGTACTCGTGGTAAGGTCTTTTGAGTCTGGGGCATCGTTGGTGTTTTACCCTCTGCGTATCGAATCCCTTTGTTTTCGAACTCGAATACCTTATACTTCAAACTTGGTTACTAAAAGGTCCCATTTTGTGGCCTTGTTAAGGAAATCAAATTTTATTTTAATGTTTATTGACATTGTCTGAATTATATAAAAATTACTAACGACTTTTGGGTTTAGTCTTCCCTTATATTATGTAGAGAAGTTGACGATTAGGATAGGGTTTGTTGGTAGAATAATGGCCCTTTCTGTGTCTCTTTTGTATGCTTTTGGAAAAGTGGATTTGTTTTGGTTAACTAGTGCTACGTTTAAGAAATCCTATAAGGAGGTAGTGGTAAACTCCTTGGTTAAAACCGAAACTATTGTTGTGTTCTTTTAAGGGCGTCGAACCCATATTACTATGAAGCCCCCCTGGGAGAATTGGATAACGTCGTTTTGCTTCGCGCCTACGATCATAATTAGTACGTTTTGTCTTATCTTGGACCCCTTTAGTTGGATGGAGTAAGTTTTGGATTCCAATCACGTAATCCATAGGATTACATGAAGGAGATATCAACACTCTTGACTTTCTTGTTCCTAACCCATAAGGTCTTGCCTTGTTTTATGTGATTTTGTTCTAACTGGTATTTTGACTTTCTCCTTGTTGGATGGTTTAGATTTCTTTCTCATGTGAATAATTTTAGAGTTGTGGGTTGTGTTTTAATCCATTTTTGAATTAGAACATTCCTTTCTTGATATTGTTAAATGTTAGCTTACTGTTGCAATGTGTAGCCTTAACATGCTCAGTTCTTGCGAACTGACTTTAGTTAATATTTGTGCAGATGGATTATGCGAGTAGACTAGAGGAAAAGAGTGTTAAAGGTTCATCTGTACAATTTTTGAAGTACCTTGTAAAAATGTCGAATGTATTGTAGAGTATTGTTGTTGTAACTGTTGAAACTTTGGTTTGTTTGGATAACATGTGAAAGATGAAATTTGATTACCGCTTGGTTATGGGATATTCTAGTGTATTTTTAAATCCTTAGAATAGTAGTGTGGCATGTTCCATGTTATTACTCTCTTGCTCCCTAGTCATGGTTCAATAGAGATAGTATGTCCCTTTGATTTGTGCATCATGTTGGAATGAATTGATATAACCTTGTTTTGTTTCCGTAAACGAGTACTGTTAAACTTTGCTCTTGAGTTAAAATGTCGAGTTGTAAATCCTCCTAAGGCTTAGTAGCAATGAGTTGTAAGCACTATAAAGTGAGCTGGATAATCCTGATAAAAGTTAAACTAAAAATTTATATATATGAATATATTATGTAGGTGTGATCTACTTGATAACCTTTGAGACCTGGAACAATCAAGAGGAAACTATCTTTTGTAACGAAATATGAACCCTAACTTATTATTTTTTTTATTTGAGCCAAGCTAATAAACATTATCCTTTTATGGTGAAATCTTAAATGACCTCATGGTGAAAGCAATGGTTAGATTTTAGAAGATGATAGGATTTAATAAGTAGGAGGGAAATCGATTAATTAAACCTTAAATCTCTCTCTATCGTTTGGAATGTTCTCCTTTGTCAAACTTAATGAAGTAAAGTCTAGATGGAACATTTAACCAATCTTGATAAACTCTTAACCTCAATAAAAGACTGATAGTAAACAATGTGACCCTGAAGCTAAATTCTGTTGTCCTGTTCTGTTAACCCTTGCCTTGATTCATGGTGATATTTCTTAAGCAAGGTCAAAATTTAATCCTTAAACAAGAAGGCTATTGTTATGAACCCTAAGCGGTACTTTTCACTCAATCGGAGCTTATGCCTTCACCTGTGCAATAGAGTTGTGGAACATGTGTTAGTGGCTTGAGTAAGATTAATTAACCTTGTAAGAAATGGAAAATGTTCTAAAATCAAATGAATAAGAAAGATTTGGACATCAAATTGATGATCCCAGTTTAAAAAGCTTGGCCTTAAGCTATTTAGTCAAACCGTTGAAAAGAAAGAAGTTCTTCCTTGTGAAAAGAATTGTGTGAATCATTACATGAAATTTTATAAGAACGTAAGTTAAGAATTAAGAGACACTTTAGTAAACAAGAAAATTTAACAAGAAATTCCTCATGGGATGCCCTAGCTGTGAGTGTGTCATGTGGTTGGACTTCCATGTTGTCTTGTCAAAAGAAGAGTACATTGTCCTTGATAGGTGTGAACGTTTCCGTGCTGACCTTGTGGTCTCCCCCGTAACAAGTGGTTCCTAGTGTTGGTTGTAACCTTGTGACGACATGTTGTGTCGTGTTGTGTCAAAGCAAGTCGAAAAAAAAAAAGTTATCCTGTATTTCACCGTGTTGTTCGTGTGTGTGATTTGTGGGTAGTTACAGTCTTCCCTTATATTATTGGTTACGATTAGGATAGGGTTTTTTGGTAGAATGATGGTTTGTGTCTCTTTTGTACGCTTTTAAGTGGATTTGTTTTGGTTCTAATGCTACGTTTAAGAAATCCTATAAGGAGGTATGGTAAACTCCTTGTTAAAACCAAAACTGAAATCTCGAACCCATATTACAATGAAGCCCCCCAGGGAGAATTGGATTCGTGCTTCGCGCCTACCATAATAGTACGGTCTTATCACCTTTAGTTGGATGGAGTAAGTTTTGTTCCAATGTAATCATAGGATTTGGAATATGACTTTCTTGTTCCTAACCCATAACTTGTTTTATGTGATTTTGGGATTTTCCTCCTTGTTGGATGGTTTAAATCTCTTTCATCTTGTGAATAATTTTGATTAGTGGTTTGTGATTTGATCCATTCTTGAGTTTAGAATTTTCTTTCATGATATTTATAAAATGTTAGCTTACTGTTGCAATGGGTAGTCTTAACATGCTCAGTTCTCGCGAACTGATTCCAGCTAGTATTTGTGCAGATGGATTGTGTGAGTAGATTAAATGAAAGAGTTGTAAAGGTTTCATCAGTGCAATTTATGAAATTCCTTGTAAAAATGTCCAATGTGAGGTAAATTTTGTAATAGTGATTGCAAAGGAATTTAGAAGACCTCTTGCCTTGGGTTGTTCAGAATTTGCGTGAAGATGTTATGTTGTCCTTCTGTAGGTAAACTGGTAACTTATCTTTGTGGGAAATGTTATTCAAACTTTCACTGGCATAAGCATTGTAAAACTTGGATCTTGAGAATTAAGTGTTAATTTAAATCTTTCTGAGACTCTGTATTGATGTGTTATATGTAAGTCGTAATGGGGTGGTTTTCCTTACAGAAGTTACCTAAAAGTTTTATTCAAAGAAATATGTTGTGGTTTAGATCCCCTTGAAAACAAACATTGCCTTAAGTAATCAAGAGTGAGACTATCCTTGCAAAGTGATTCTATATAGCGTGTTATCCCTAACTGAACTAGTAAAAAAAAATTACTCTTTTTTGGTGAACGCTAAAGACAAGCTTAAAGGAAAACAATGGTTAGTTTATAATAAGATTTAACAAGTAAGAGAAGAAAATTTTGAAACCACTCAATTTATCTCTCAGCCTATTTAAAAGTAAGTGGCTTCCTCTGGATAAGCTCTTTCGGTGAAGCCTAAGTAAGAGCGCTAATAACTACGTATAAAACCACGAGCTTCTATTAAACCTCAGAATGAACTAATGTTGTCTTAAGGGTGAATTCATTTGACCTTCTTCCTTTAAATTTATCCAGGGTGTCTTATCAAAATAAATAACCTCCAATCATTTCTTACTGTGGCTTGCCCTAGCTGTGAGAGTATCAAGTGGTTGGTCTTCTATGTTGTTCTGTCAAAAAAAATATTGTCCTTGATAGGTGTGGACGTTTCCATGTTGCTTTTATGGCCATCCTTGTATCGAGTTGTTAACAGAGTTAGTTGTAACCTTGGTGATGACATGTTGTGCCATGTTATGTGTCAACCCGCAAGTCAAACTTTGTGACGACAATAAAAAATCAAAAAAAATATATCCTGTCTTTTACTGTGTTGTTCGTGTTGTGATTATTTGGGTCGTTACACTTGGTATCAGAGCATAGGTTCATGCTCTCGAACCTATGGGCCGGATTGGTGTTATATGATGATGTTACATGGTGGTGGTGGTGTTACATGATGATACTGCATGATGATGATGATGTTGCATGATGGTGGTAGATATTGGAAGAGTAATGTGCTTTAAACGTGATGTGATCCATGTCGTAATTGTGTTTTTGTGAACGCACATGATGTGTATGTCACATTGTGCGTGTTTGTGATCATGTTGATATGTTTGGGGATGGGAGTATTCTCTCTCCTTCTTGTGGATTCTATGAAGAGTTCACGTGTGAATTACTGCTTGTGATGTGTGAAAAGAATTATAAAGTGGATGACATAGTGTTGGAGCTTTGTGACATATTGTGCTATGTAGGTGTATCAATGTGTTGTATGACCGGATTTATGTAAAGTGAATTAAGATGTATCATGATGTTTTACCATGTTCTAAAGAAATGTGTGTATCACCTTGTTATGAAGCAATTAATGTTATGTTGTGATGTTATTATGTTCATCGTATATATGAGTTGTGTGATATGTAATGATTCATGTTGTGATTTAGGGTCATACGGTGAGTGTATGAACCCTATCGTATTGTGATTGCACTTTGGGTGCAGAATGTGGTAAAGTGATGTATTACGCCCTGTGAATGTATGATTGTGATCTACCCGTATACATACCATATGTGAGACGTTATGGTAGCTATGTGTGTACCACCATGGTGTTAGTGATGTAGTTATATGTTATGTTGTGAGCCTTACACTAACCGAACCTGAGGGAAATCGGTAGACTGTGTATGTATGGAGTGAGAAAATGTGTACCGTTGACCAGTCACTCGAGCCGAGTACGAGATAGGAAGTGGAGCCTTACATAGGCTGAAAACCCACTTTCGTTTGTTTGGTATGTGTGACACTTGTTCAACGGGTGTCATACATATTGTGTTTCGCGGACACCTCAGGCTCAGTAGATGGTGACTTGCACTCTTTTCTCTCTCCCGATATGGTTGTCGTATGGATTTAACCAATGTGACTTTGACTATGTTGGGCCTTGTTGAAGTTGTGGCGAGATGATTCCGATTGAGATGATGACAGTTGTATTATTGATATGTATTTTACGAGCTGAGGCTCGATGTTCCGAGTGCTAGCAACTCGTTGAGTACCCCTTGGTGGCCAGATAAGGCCACACAGTTATCGTAATGTGACATTATTATAAGTTGATTTTATTCGTAAATTGAGCTTTTTACTTTATTTTGTGAGGACCAGCAGCTTTTCTTGATTGAAATGCGTTACAATTTTGGGCATTTCCTTGGTTTGTGGCACTAACATGTGGATTTTGATACTAACTATGGCTATTTGGCCATTTATTTAGCTTGATTTGGGGTCTTCTTTTAAATTTGGAATTCTTACCGCCTTGCCCAAGGCTTGTACTTTGCCACTTGGCACTTTGGATTGGATTGTTGTGCTGGTTCTATTGTCGTGATGTGTGGAATAGGGTCATAGGATGCACCATGGATTGGTTGGACCTATGGACCCGCTTCATTGTATGGGGGTACGCCCCAAGGAGTACATATAACTAGCGGGTTGTTGAACCACGCGTTATTATGTCACTTGGGTTAGGAGTGTTCGAACTCTATGTGTCTTGGACCATAGGGTCAACCGGCCTCCTTGAGGGAGGCATAAGAGTTTGAGGGAGGCATAAGAGACTTGAGGGAGGCATAAGAGTTTGAGGGAGGCATAAGAGCTTGAGGGAGGCATAAGAGTTTGAGGGAGGCATAAGAGACTTGAGGGAGGCATAAGAGTTTGAGGGAGGCATAAGAGCTTGAGGGAGGCATAAGAGTTTGAGGGAGGCTTATGATATTTGTCTGTATGGTTGATGTTTCAGGATATATGTTGAGTTATTGTGATGTTTTGGTAGTGGTCTTTTGATGTATGTGTTACTCATGTCAGATGGATATGTGTTGTGATGTTGTGGATATGTCATTGATTCCCTCGTGGACACTATGTACCTGTAGCATGGTTTGGTGTTATGTGAATTTTTCATTGATGCAAATTGAGGAAATGTCTGGAAATTGTAGTACTCTTTTGTTTGAGTATTTAATATGTCAGTCATAGATGTGTGACGAGTACTATGTTATGTGGAGTGTGCCTATTCTATTCCGTATTTGTGTAACCTTTTGTGGTGTAATACAATCTTGAAGTATATACTTGTGTGCTTGTGAATTCTGTAGTGTCTTTTGAACCTGATAGGGTGTTGTATTAGCAGTTCATGTTGGGCACCCACAATAAGGAATAAACCAAAACTCTTCAATGATGAAATTTTAAAAGAAATTAAACTAGGAATAATGCTAATGGAAAGGAACTAATGAAATAATAAACAAGAGGGAACTGCCAATCTTCACAGAACCTTGAAAGTTAAAATTCTACCAGTCGATCCTAAGGCTACCTTGTGACCCTGCTTTAATTAACTAAAATTTTAAACAATAAAGTGTACTTTCTCCTTTACATGTTGTTGGTTACGTGCCATTTTTTTTCCTCTATGTTATGTCACATCGAGGACGATGCTTTCTTAAGGGGAGGAGAATGTAATGCCCCGTTTGGCGGTAAACCCTTTTCGAAGGTTGATTGGGCTAGTAACTTTCCTTGAAGCCATTTCCATCCTGCTCCTATTCGTTGTCGAGCCAAGGACTTTAACCCATCGACAAGGGTTGATGAGTTCAGACGTTTGGTTTATTATCGCTTGGGGTTCAGTTTTGTTATGAGTTGGGATAGAACCCACTGTTAGTTGCAGAGAATTAAAAGACTGAGGTTTTTCGACTTGCTTTAGCCCAATGAATAAACTTGTTACTGAGTTACTGTTGGAGATGTTCTGGTGACTCTGGTAAATTTGGATTATATACACTCTTTTTTTAAGTATCTGTTGTTGCGTATTTCATTTACATGGGATTATATTTTAAAAGTAAAATACCCAGAAGACATGGGTGCAGAACGATATATGTATTTTTACACTAGTAAATCGAATCCTTAGATTCGAGTGTGTGGCTTCAGTTCACCATTATGCAATTTTTGTGTGGCATGCACCCAATCGGCATTGGTGGTTAAATGATAATCTGGGTGTACGAGATAGTTGTTTGCATGGTGGATGTTGACTCGCCCTTGTGAAATAGTTGTTTAATGGCCATGTGCTTGGTCCATGATGCATTAAGAAGCAAAATATAGGTGTGTGGCGCAGGTTGGAGGGGACGTGGTTTTAAAGTCAAAATTCCATTTGTTTGTGCCTAAGGACCTACTGTCCCTCACCCCCCTTCCTGCCTTCTAGACCTGGTACGTGGCCATCCCCCACTGGCCTTACCTCTGCCAGCCGCCCCACCTCCTTTAATTCCTTTGATTTGCAAATTTCTTGCGCCCTGTGCTACCTGCTCCCTTTGACCTGTTCTGGCCGCGTGAACAAGGAGGAGTGTTTTTTGTTGGGATTTGAGATGAATTGCTTCAGCGTGTTCTGGAAAGTGGATTCATTGATGGTGAAATGAAGGTCTGTCACCCTGATATTGCGTGGGTGGGTGTGGATTCTCAAATTCGTGCTGTACAGGCAGTTTCAGTGGAGCGTAGAACTGAAATTTCTCCCAGGAAAGTGCCGTGAGGAAGTGGTTCACTATATGCAGCAGCTACAGGGTAGAGAAGTAAACTTACCTCAGAAAATCAGTGGCCTCCAGGGAGAGTAAGTGCGACAGCTGCTGCAGGGTGATCCCAAGGAACCGTTGGTGCTGAACCTGATGTTCTGGTTGCACGCGACCACAGTCGTGATCAGTGGTTGCAAAATCTTGCAGCTGTAGTAGAAGGACGAGATAAAGTTTTAGTTGAGCTGTCTTGCCTTTTCATTTTGGAAAGTTGCTTCTATCCAGGTGGTGAATTTAACATGGAAGAAGCTCGATCAAATCTTGAAGGCAGTTTTAGGGTCTTGAGCAATCTTTCAAAGCTGCACCGGATTTTTGAAATCACAAAAGGAACTAAACTTTTGAAGTTCTGGTAAGGATGTTGAATACTTTTCTCAGTGGTTGAGCAAGCAGTATGAGTTGTCTCTTTTTTGTGTGCAGAGTTTATGTTTTGAGGTTTTCAACAAATCGGTTAATCAAACAAGAATGGAACTGTTTGAGTAAGGCTACTCTTCCATCATTATGCATCATCAAACATGAAGGAGATCCTCAATGTGCTCAAAGCCTTTTCAAAACACAAAAAAAAACCAGTAACAGAGGTCTGTATCAGTTATTCAAGAAACCAGGTAAAAGTTGAGTCTATAACAGCTTAAAGAAGATGCTAAAGCTCTAGAATCTTGCATAATGGCAACATTATCTTCATGAAGTTTGAATCACAGTCGGGTAGACACTAAAGACAGGTATATCTCAATAATGGGAGGTAAATGTTGTTCACGCTTCTAAATTCAAACTTGGGTCAGTGTTAGAGAAGCTGATGAGTCTCTATTGAGCTCTAATTCCTCAAACATGCTCCTAGCTCGATGAAGAAGTGCAAAAGACAGTTCTTGTCTTTTGACATTCCTGTCTCTTGAACTTGCTAGGAAAGGTGAACTGACCTTCTTGAGTTTTCAAGATTGAAAGGTCAACTTAGGAAGTTGAAGGGGTGGCTCGAGGTTCTTTTGAAGAGTGAGTTAGTGTTGTGTGGAATCATGAATAAATAGATAAGAAAGGTGTTTGAGAATTGGACTGAGAAATATAGAAAATACAAGAGTTGAGAGTGAATGAGTGCAGATAAAGAAAAAGTGAACTGATTCAGTGAGGGTGTTACCAGCAGACCTGATGAAATTTATTTACAAAGAGTCTTTATTGAGATCTTACTTGTTGTACGATGTAACTCATGGAAGAGAATCTCATAGGGGCGGATCTGTTTCATATCAGAGTATTTATGAAGCACTTTTTGCTTTGCAATAATATGAGCTTCTTCAACGAGTCCTGACTTGGCAGGCAAAAAGGTTTCTGTTGGACTAATCACACCTTACATGCTGCAGCTGAAACGTTTGCACCGAGTGTTTGATGCTATCCTCAACCTGATGGAGGAAAAGGTTATTTATCATTACGGTAGATGCCTTCCAGAGCCAGGAGCGTGAGGTAATCATTATGTCTTGTGTCCGAGCTTCAAATCATGGGGTTGGGTTGTAGCTGTTTTTCACCGCGTGAATGAGGCGCTAGCACGAGCTCGCAGAGCACTTTGGGTTAAGGGAAAGCAGCGGCATTGAAACAATCATATGCATATGGAGATGGCGTTTTAAACCAGGCATGTTAAACCTGCCCTTGCAATCTTCTGCTACCCTTTTATTATGTCATGAATTGAATGTCCTTCTATTTTCTTTTATCTGTTATGGCATTTAGAATGGGCTTCTGCTTTTTCCTTGCTCCTCAATTAATTGCTCTCTGGCTTCGAAAATGGTATTTTGTAGCATAAAATTATTTCACAATGGACAAAATGAATGAACTAGGTAAACAGTAAAACTTAACCTTTGTTTATGTTATTAGTTACTGCAATTGTCTGATCAATAATGGTAATTTATGAAAAGCTATCTCAAACCGATTACAATTCTAATTCCAGTTTTTTTAAAAAAAAATGGCTAGGTTGCTTTATGACTGCCTGATAATGCTTTTATTCTAAATGGATGTAATAGTGAAAGGCAGAAATTAAAATTGTAGAGTTTTCTCTTTCTTGGTAAAGTGTATGATGTTATAGACATTCTATGTAAATTATCTTCCTTGTGAATCGAACTCTGTAGTAGCAGATGTTTTCTTTGGAGCGACTATGAGGATAGGTCGAGTAGACTGTCGTGAGATAGATGGGTATACCCAAGCTATTCATATGTTGTTTTAGAGACGGAAGAGAAGGCATAGTTCGTAGGAAGAGTATTTTGCTTTGTACTTTTCCCCTTCGCTGACTGTTAACCTTGTGATTGGTGACTCGAGTTGGGTCACGGTAGAGGATCTTGTGTCGATTCACTTATATTTTCAACAGACTATCCCTTGCTTGTTTAAATTCAAGTATCGAATGAAATGGGTTTCTATTAAATCCATTTTGTAGCTTAGCAAACCTTCAATAATTCAGGTAGGGACTTTCTGAGTAAGTGTTGACTGAGGCATGTATGAAAATAGAATGGTTACTTTCTTCGAATTGGGTTAGACTTGTATGAAAATGAAAAAGGGTATGAATCGACTCAGTTACATAGTTTAGTGAGCTAAGCCCTTAATCTCTTACAATGATCATACGAGGGGTGGATTACGGGTTTATTACTGATTATGTGATGTAAGATAATAACAACCTTTGGTGAAAAGACTTCTTCTTGATCCTTGCCTGTGTAATCCAACTATAGTTGTTGTATGTAATTTTAGTTGGATAGAATCTAATTTATTTAACTTCTTGATGAAAAATAATTAGGTTCGGTGAGAATTGCTTGGTATATTGAACCTTCAGATTTAGTTATAGTGTTGTGAGTATTATATGTATGTTGGTTTATTCAGCCGAGTGAAGTTAACTTTAATCTTTGACTGATTTGTGTTTATATATGGTTGGGGCCTATATTCTTCCTAAAACATGGATGTGCGTTAATGCAGTCTTGTTAACAAGTAATTTTGAATATGTTAAGTCATTTGACTGATCTTTATCTTTTTGGTTAATAATAATAGAATGATGTTTGGGTGTTAGATTTCAATCACGTAATCCATAGGATTACTATGACTGAAATCTCAACACTCTCAACCTTGTTGTCTTCACCAATAAGGTCTCACCTTGTTTGTCTTGGAATATCTCTCTCACTTGAATATTGGGATTCCTCCTTGTTGGCTGGTATAAATCTCGTCATCTTGTGAAACATGTTGATTAGTGGTTTGTGATTTGATCCATTCTTGAGTTTAGAATTTTACTTTCATGATTTTATAAAATGTTAGCTTACTGTTGCAATGGGTAGTCTTAACATGCTCAGTTCTCGCGAACTGATTCCAGCTAGTATTTGTGCAGATGGATTGTGCGAGTAGATTAAAGGAAAGAGTTGTAAAGGTTTCATCAGTGCAATTTATGAAATTCCTTGTAAAAATGTCCAATGTGAGGTAAATTTTGTAATAGTGATTGCAAAGGAATTTAGAAGACCTCTTGCCTTGGGTTGTTCAGAATTTGCGTGAAGATGTTATGTTGTCCTTCTGTAGGTAAACTGGTAACTTATCTTTGTGGGAAATGTTATTCAAACTTTCACTGGCATAAGCATTGTAAAACTTGGATCTTGAGAATTAAGTGTTAATTTAAATCTTTCTGAGACTCTGTATTGATGTGTTATATGTAAGTCGTAATGGGGTGGTTTTCCTTACAGAAGTTACCTAAAAGTTTTATTCAAAGAAATATGTTGTGATTTGAATCCCCTTGAAAACAAACATTGCCTTAAGTAATCAAGAGTGAGACTATCCTTGCAAAGTGATTCTATATAGCGTGTTATCCCTAACTGAACTAGTAAAAAAAAATTACTCTTTTTTGGTGAACGCTAAAGACAAGCTTAAAGGAAAACAATGGTTAGTTTATAATAAGATTTAACAAGTAAGAGAAGAAAATTTTGAAACCACTCAATTTATCTCTCAGCCTATTTAAAAGTAAGTGGCTTCCTCTGGATAAGCTCTTTCGGTGAAGCCTAAGTAAGAGCGCTAATAACTACGTATAAAACCTCGAGCTTCTATTAAACCTCAGAATGAACTAATGTCGTCTTAAGGGTGAATTCATTTGACCTTCTTCCTTTAAATTTATCCAGGGTGTCTTATCAAAATAAATAACCTCCAATCATTTCTTACTGTGGCTTGCCCTAGCTGTGAGAGTATCAGTGGTTGGTCTTCTATGTTGTTCTGTCAAAAAAAAAAATTGTCCTTGATAGGTGTGGACGTTTCTGTGCTGATTTTATGGCCATCCTTGTATCGAGTTGTTCACAGAGTTAGTTGTAACCTTGGTGACGACATGTTGCGCCATGTTATGTGTCAAGCAAGTAAAAAAAAAATAAAAAATCCTGTCTTTTACTGTGTTGTTCGTGTTGTGATTATTTGGGTCGTTACAATGGTGATCCAATCTCTAGTAGGCCGGTCACTCAGGGTATGAAACAACTTGTTATTGCCAGTCATGTGTTTTCTGGCACCCGAATCAATCAACTAGATACTTTTTGACGACTGTAAAGTTTGTGAGACTAGGACAATGTCTGGATGAGTTACGTTTGGAACCTCATCATCGGAGGAGGCATCCGACTGAGCAGAAATATGACCCTTCTACCTCTGATTACGAGCACGCCATTGGGATTTCTTAGAATATCCTTGGCCAGAAGTTCTCTCTTCACTAGAGTTTCCATGCTTTCGACCATTGTAATAACAATTCGCAGTCGTGTGTGTATTCGCGGAGCAAATGTGGCACCATCGATCCACCTTGTTGTTCTGCTACTTCTGGGGTGGCCAATGAGAAGGTTGCTGTTGTGGATGCTGCTTCTTATTCTGGGGGGCTGACTGCCCTTTCTGAGGCTTGTTGCTATGCTTTTTCCTCGTGATGAGAGCCTTGTCTTCAAAGGCTTCTTGAACATTCTGAATGGATTCTTCCTGCTGGAGATAATTGACCAGTTTGATAAAACTCACCTCCTGTTGAGTGATGGTCAACATGGTGATCAGTGTCTGAAACCGGGAAGGAAGAGCTTGCAAGGTGAGTGGGACTAGAAACTTGTCGTCCACTGGTTCATCGAGAGCAGAAAGTTCTACACATAACTCGGCCACATGCCGCAAGAAGGCTTCTACTGATTCACCATCATGCATACTCATTATGTGAAGCTTTGTCTGAAGATGCAGCATCGTCGTCAGATTCTTGGCTTCATAGATGGTACACAATGTGGCCCATGCCCTAGAGGAAGTGGTTGCTTCCTGAATGTGAGGTTGAAGCTCATCAGAAAGGCTCAGAGTGATAACCATTAATGCTTTTGCATTTGCCTTTTCATACTTAGCCAACAGATCAACATCTGTGGGAGGGGCATCTATGCTAGAAATGATCCCCCAAAGATCTTAAAACTGAAGAATCATTTGCATCTTGGTTTTCCATGCTGAGAAATTTGGCCCTTTTAGCAACTAGGCATCTCACAGAAACATGCGAGGTGTAGACATTTCCAAAAACTCAAAATTGTATTTTATTTATTGATTGTTCAAAAATGGTTACAAATGCTTACTGAAGGAACCTATCACGAAGATGGGCTCTATAAGCTCATGCAGTGAGATGTGGATGCTCCTGTGGGTGTTTTACTTCACGTTCATCATCTGCATCATAGCCATGCTCCAATTATTTTTGGATTGAGTGTGCTTGAAAACACACATCGAGCCAGAAATAGTGGAACAATCCTTGATGAACCAAGTCATCAAATAATACATTTCCGGTATTCAGCAATTCATTAAGCAAGGAAAAATAGATGCCGGTGGTGTCCTCTTGGGTTCTTAGAGGTAACCCAGTGGAAGGGTTGCTCATAACACTCTCATCATCAGAAATGTGTGACATGTACATGCCCTCTTGGCACTCTGCTGGGGAAATCACATTGGAAGGGTTTGCACTTGGCTCCTTGGCATCACACAGCAGCACCTCCTCACTGCCCAACACCTCCTTGCTTCCAACATTGGCTTTTCCTTTCCACACGGTGCCTAAAAACTATCAAACATGGCTTTTCTGAAATGTGATTGGCGCATAGGGAAAAAAAACAACTTTGGATTTCACCACGTCCAGCCAAAAAATCCAAATTCCATGCTGCAAAATGCCTCTTCACCACACAGGTCTGGTTTTAGCTAAAAAAAACAAATAATGGCCACGTCCAGACAAAAAAATAGTGGCTCCAATGAAAGGAAAGTCAACAGGTTGTTTGGGAGGAATCTCCATGCAGGCTTATGCTCCTCCCATGGTAGCTTCTCCTCACAGCTCACCTCCTCCAGCGCAGGCACACACAAGACCTTTTTATGCACCCTCCACCATGCATAGGTCACGAATTACATGTCTCAATGGATGCCAAATAGGTTCAAGTCGTAGGGTGAAATCCAAAACTGGTTGTTCCACTTCAATGCAGGGAAATTTCAAGACTCCACGCTTTTAGGAAAATGTTGTGCCAACCTCCACACCAAGGATAGAGGAGCTCTGATACCAATGATAGTAGGAGATAAAATAATTATTATTCAATGTGTGAAACAAATGAGCAGAGCCTCAAATATAAATCCCACGGGAGGAAGGAGGACAATTATAACTGTCCATCAAATACATAACAAACAACAATGTATTAAAACTAAACTAATGCTAACATGGTCATCCACGAACAGTTGGAAGTACTTGTATCCTAAAAATGAAGCAGGCAATGGGCTGTTTAGATCGATATGAACTACCTCCAGACACTTCTTGGCGTGGAAGGTGCTCGCTTGAAATGGATCTCTGTGTTTTTTTCCTACAAGATAGTTAGGGAAAATATGCAATGAACTGGACAATTTGGGTAATCCATTGACCATTTCTTTTGAACTCATCTAGTACAGTGAACTAACTGACAAGTGTCCATATCTAAAATGCCATAAGGCATTTGATTCTATTGTAGAAGCAGATAAAGCTACTGCAGAAGATGAAACAACATCTAAAGCAAATAACTTATCTTTTACAAAAGCTTTAGCAAGAACCGTACCTTGTCGGGAGATTAAGCATGATTTAATGCCATTTTGAACAAGAAATTCTACCTTAAGGTGATGATTCAAGAGTTGAGTAACTGACAAGAGGTTGTTAGTCAAGCCAGGAACATATAGTACCTTTGTAAGTGTACATTTTTGTGGTCCCAGAGGAATGGTGACATTTCCAATTCCTTCTGCAACATATTCTTTGTCATTGGCTATCCGAACCCAATCTCCAGTTGGTTCTTCGTGTAGTGAATCAAACAGCTTCTTGTCACCTGACATATGCTTGCTTGCACTAGAGTCTATCAACCATACTTTCTTCATGGGTTGAGAAGTTTGAGAGACGAGTACAAGGTTCTTACCACAATGGGCTCCTTCTGATGTCTCCTCATCAGATTCATCATCTTCTTGGGCTGCGAGATGTCCCTTTTTCTTTCTCCAGCAGGGACGTCATTTGGAATTTTGAAAATCTTTGCGGCCAGATGTGCTTGTATGACTTGAAGACCCATGTTTCAAGCTATTATGCCAGCAGTGATCAAGTATCATGAGTATTGGTTCTGCAAATGTGACACCATCTCTTTGAATTTTTATCTTTCTATTGTGGTTTTTGTTGTGCTTGATTTGGCTTATCTGGGGGACCCTTCTGATTCTTCTGGCCACAATATGGCTTTGAGAACAAGGACTTTATTCTGAGACTCCTCATGGGATGAAGTGATGGCCTCTTCTTGCTGCAGCAAATTTACAAGCTCTTTGAATGTCACTATTTGTTTAGACACATTCAGTGTCATAATGAACAATCATAATTGAGAAGGGAGTGCTCTCAAGGTGATTTTGATGAGAATTTTACTGTCCACCATTTCACCAAGTACTAATAACTCTTATCTCAGCTCAGCCATGTGACATAAGAACTCCTCCACTTTCTTATCTGACCCCATAGAGAGGGTGTGTAGCTTTGACTGAAGATGAAGAATCTTTTTCTAATTTTTGGCTTTATAAATGGTTTCCAACTTGTCCCAGGCCTCCTTTGGTTTCTCTGCATTCTGAACATGTGGTTACACATCATCACTGATACTGAGCATTATCAACATCAAGGCTTTCGCACTAGCCATCTCATACTTTATTAATTCATCAGGGGCTATGGGAGCAGGCACAGACCCTATGACAATGCCCCATAATCCTTCAAAATAAAGGATTGTCCTCATTTTTGTTTTGCAGGCCGCGAAATTGGGCCCTTTGAGTAATTAAGCATCATAAAGAAGCAACTTCGGAGTAGACATAAAAAAATAATTTATTTATTTCATGATTTATTACAACTTTGACTCACTGATGATGAGAATTAATTTCTCGTAGATGATGGCGATATTCACGTGTTGTGAGACGGTGATGCTTTGTGGGATGTTCTTCTTTGTCATCACATTTGGTGTCATACTCAGCTTCTAATTCTTTCTGTACTCGCTTTCCTTGGCAGCTAACGTTGAAAAGGAAGTATTCAAGAAGTCCTTCGTGAACTAGCTTTTCAAAGGCTAGATTTCCAGTATTCCGAAGCTCGTTTAACAAAGAAAAGTAGAACCTGGAGCTCTCAGGAGCTTCTTCATGGTGTTCTCTGGCTGGTGAGTTGATGTTCCAGCTTTCAGCTGTGGCGACCATGTTATTGACTCTCTCAATCAAGTTGTCTACACTCGACATTCGGTGAAGTGTTGTAGGATCCACTTCTTGTCCTTCATTGTCTTGGTGGAGAGGTCTTTTTTAGACACTAATGGAACTATTTTTTTTTTTTAAAAATTATGACCTTCAGACTTCACAAAGCCAAATTGTTCTCTTCTTGAGCCACTCTCACTCTTCACGCGGGATTCTACACATTACATGCAGCTTTCAACTTCCACGCAGGCTGAGAATCTTCTATGCAGCACCATGCATCTTCTCTCCTCTCCACGCAATAGTCAGGAAGTCGTCTTACAGTCCGATGCAGGTAGTTGGAAATAGATACAATGCAAAGAGGAGCTTCAAAAAACTTCACAACAACACAACCTTTCCATGTTGAGCTTTTGTTGAAATTCTACATAGAAGTTGAAGATTATTTTTTTTTACATTGGAATTGAAGAAATCCCAATTCCCACGCAGAGTTTTGTATTGAACTTGCACGCAGGTTTTATTTGTCTCTAGCACAGAAAGTAAACCTCCTCTTTTCTCCATGCAGGCAGAAGGCCACACATCCTCCACGTAGGTTGTCGACACACCAGTTTTATACTTCCACGTAGGAGTATGCCACAAAAAGACAAAAAAAACTTAGGCCTCTGTTTCCTCCACCACGCAGTACGTAATAGGTGGATTCTTCCATGCATGTAGCTGAAGAAGACTTCCTTGTCTCTACTCCACACAATAGATTGCCTTATTTTGATTTTCTTCTTGTCTTTTAATGCAGATTCACGCAGGAATAACAGCTAAAGACAAGATGAAATTAATATTTCCACACAACAAATGGAAATATAAGCCACGTTTTGACATTACAGGTGCTCTCTTTTCCTCTAGGTCACACAACAACAATCCACGCATGTGTATTTTCTCCACAAACATAGGAGACAAAGAAAAGGTCTCAAAAATTCTCCACGTTGACTTCCAAAAAAGGTTTCTTTTAGAACAATAAATATAAGAAGAATATATACCAGATCTCTGATATTATCCTTCTTCCTCACGCAGATCCTTCAACTTCAAGGGAAATTTATTTGCTCCCTTCAAACACACATAGGTCAGAGATCATACATGCTCTGATACCAAAATGTAGCAAGCAGATAGATGAGAATAATATCGAATGAAATGCTCTCAACACATTGATTTTATTATGAAGAAGAACGTACATTATATAGGAGAAATAATTATCTATATTCCCCTAAACTAAAGGAGGAAGATTTGGATGAAGGTGAGAGAATAATGGAATACACCAAGGAAGAGATAATAAAGGGATAAAATAGAACAAACACTCCTAAAATATGAACTATGCAACGTATGCTAACAATTTATTAGCTATGTAAAAAGAAGAAAATAATATGTTTCCTTTCCTTCATGTCCTACTCACCAAAAATTGACATGTCTCTTTATACCAAGAATATTGTAGGAAAAATACATATGGATTTGTACCTTCCAAAAGATTTACACCATCACCCTTTCCATAATAATGTGGTTCATGTCTCCTCGACACGAAGACAACTACAGATATTGAACCCTGAGGACATATTACAAGGGAAAAAAATACCTTAAGCATTCTTGTGAAAAATGGTCATAAACGACAGGAAAATAAGAAAGCTTTCCACAAGGCTTCACTTAACAAACAAAGAAGTATGCATGAATACAAATAGAACTCCAAGATCACCATTCCATATATATCTGATGTTTTTAGAAAGCCTAGTCAACATAGTGAGTTACGTTGTTTTATAAATAATATTCATACCATTGAACATGTTTCATACTTTCTTCTGCTAAACCAAATATCCATAAGATTCTATATGTTATAAATGATTTTACATTGTTCATTATTCATGTGGAAAACTATACATGTTTGTAATGACAAGATATCTCCAAACTAGACTTAAACAACACTTGAGAGACATTCTTCACACTCGTATATATCATACATACACAAGTTGTTGATATGTTAGACAAACAATCACAAATAAATATGAATTGAATTGATTCCGGAAGGCTTTCATTAAACTGGTATTTATAGATTAACATGGAGGAGCAAAATACAAAAGGATAGTTCTAGATAGTCTGTATAATAAAATAATATTTGTAGGTTTGGTCTTTGGTCTGTGGTCATTGGTTTTGTGCAGACCATCACTATTCGATGTCCACATCTTCTTTTAAATAAATTTACTCTAACATGCCCCCATAACTTTATTCTTCCAACACCTTCAACAATACCCAACATTAACTCTAGATGTTTTAGATATTTCATGAACTATTCTAGAGGATGTGTACTAGCTTCAAAATGAAAAATATGGGCTTTTTAAGACTCAAGGATGACTTGGGTTTCTCTTAACTTTAATGAATTCATCCATAAAATTTAACACACTTCATTGCACATTGAGGAATGTTTGAGAAATGTATTAGGACCCAATTTATGGGTAGGGGATGATTCCATTGGAGATAGGTTGGCTGGGAGGAGGTTTCAAAGTGATCAGGAGGAAAAATATTGGACTGTGGCTTAGTTGTCATGCTTTAAAGTTTTAATTTTTAGAATACACATTTTTCTTGAAAAAAGGATCAATAAATGAAATAATAGAAACCCACTCTAACCTAAAACCTATTATTCTAGAAATATATCTTCCTTAAATATTTGGTGTGGTGGAATTTAAAATTTATTGAATGCCTGAAGTTTAATATCCAACATTTAATCGCATTGGTGACAACATCCTAGCACTATTGTGGAAATGTAAATAATCAAGTGATGCAGTTTCAACTTCATTCAATGGGATTTTAGTGTTGGAGAATGATGGGATTTTGTAGCTGATTTCTTAAAATAAGATGCAATTTTTTGTATGCCAGAACCTACAGGTGTTGCACATACTTTTTTATGGCATTCCCTTTTTACTTTTAGTTTTCCTATAAGTAATTTTTTTGAGTTGGATGCAATGAGATGAAAATTTAATAAGGCATTGCATTGTCATGCGATGTGGAACAAACAATAACACCCACATTGATGCACATATACTGGTGGAATTTTTAAAAAAATGAATTATTTTAATAAATTATAGCATTATAACTTTAATAGCCTAACTTATAAAAGTAGAAAAAGAAATTGACATGATAGAAAACATGTTTTCAAATTGGATCAATATTGAATAGACTTACCTAGACTAATTACTTGTACGATGTAAGCTTCAACGCTACCACCTATAAGACCTTGATTTATTTTTATTATTGTAAGCAATATTCTTTATCATCTTCTACTAGACTTGGAATAATTCCCAAAATTAAGATTCAAAAAATTTGAAAAGATAAAAATGTGATTTTCTTTAGAGTAAATACTAAATTGATCTTTGTCTATATAAGTGGTAAATTTAATCAAAGCTTTAGATTTCATCCTAATATATAAATGATTGCAACAAAAGGGACCATATAATGCTTGGAAATCTAAGAATGTTATGAAATCCAAGCATGTCGATTATACGATGCTATATTAAAAATGTTTGGTTTAGAGATTTGTTGACAATTCATATAGATCAAATTAGATTTTGTACTTTGTGGGTGAAAAGTGGATAGTTCGATAGTCATCCAAATATCCAAATGCATAGTTCAAAATTCATACTATTTTCCTAAGTAAGAATATTTGCCTCTAAAGTTTTCCATGAATGATTTAAAATGCGATTAAAAAATTTTCCCCAAATGCCTCAACATTAAATTGTTATGAGTATTTTTATATATGGAGAATCATACCTCTTTTTAAGCCTATAATGTCCCATGCTCCACCATGTTCCATATGATTCATGACATCTCACATGATAATGGTGATATTGTGTTCATCTATACCCAAATAGTCAAAAGAAAATAATGTACGAAAAATTATTCCAATGTACATTGTCACATTATGTTTATTCATGAGGTCCTTACACAACACATAATATAGTCATTTTTCTTGCTTGTGTCATCTTCCACTAATTAATTATGACATTATTAGAACTACTTGAGCTTCATGTGCTAGTTATAATATAGTTATTTTCATAAATTACTGATAAAGTCCTCCAATTCCTGAGTGAGATGAAGTGCTTTGTCACGGTATGGAATAAATAATTCCCACTAGTGAGACATGAAAATTAACATATTTTGTGTTATGTAGGTATTCTTATTATTTTTATTGAAGTGATTTAGGGGATCAAATGCATCAAACTAGTTGTTTAAATTATCTAATGTTGCAAGAAAAATATTATTTACTTACACTAGAACGTCGAAAGTCACTTTGACCTTGTAAAGGTTATGATGTTTAAATTATTAGTTCTTTATTATGAGTATGAGGATAATACACTAATCTGGTTGATCTAAAACTTCTACTAATAAAAACTGTACAATGGTTTTGACACATGAAGGAGCAAAGAAAAAGTGAATTGACATGTCATGGGACTATGAGGTGTTGTGAAGTTTTGCATAATCCTATAGGGAAGCATTTGAGATTGCATCAATAGTAAATTTTGTGGTGTGAGGAGTTCTATTTTTTCATTTAATTTTTTTATGCTAATTTATTTCTTTTAGACTACTATTTCTTGAAGTGTTTGTGTGGCCTTGTGAGCAAGATTGTTCTTTCTTAAGTCATTGGGAGGAGAATATCTACCATATATAGATCTGTTCAATATTGAAAATGAATTTAAATCTTACATACATGAGCTTCAATACAATCAATTAAAACAACTATAAGTGGAAGCACTAAGCAAATCTTGGAAAAGTAACAATTTTCTTATATTTATGTTGATTAGGTAAAAAGTGATTTTGAATGGATCAAGAACCCTATACAAACAAAATATATGCATCAAATAATAAAAAGATACCAAGAGAATCATGGTTCAGATGAGAAAAGAAACATATGGAAAATCCACCTGAAACACTATAGCTAAGACAGAAGAGAACATCCCTAGGGAAGGATAATCAGACATACTTGACCATCCTCAAGAAACACTCTAAAACCATGCCTATCCAGAAGCAAAGGATGGTTTACTCATGATGCACCTTTCTGTGGGATCTTAAGTTCATCTTAAGTGGGTCTTTTAACGTATTCCCTTGCTTTTTTCCTTTTGAAACCATCCAATAATCCCCCTATTATGATATGTATTTTCTTCAGAGTGGATTAGTAAAATTATTTCAAAATTATCCTTCTTGCCAAGAAAAGAATCCTTCTTCAAGTTACTAATTTCAATGTGACAAGATGCTGAACCCGAAGGGAGTGGCACACCATAAGCATGTTGCAGAGAATTTGAACCCTCAACCCCTAACAAAGGAGGATAAAAGATGGTTTACTCCATATGCTATAACTCACCTTTATCCGAATCTGAATCTTTTGAGGAATCATCTAGATCCCTCTCTGTAAAAAAAGATACTAGGTTGGGCATCTTTTGACCAAGAGACTTTTTCATTCACTTTGTGTTTCACACTCTTACAATCTGAGACTAAGTGACCCAAAGAAAATAATTTCCTACATCTGAAAGGTAAACCTTCATAGTCTAGTGGTTGGGTTCATATCCTATCCAAATCCCTAAGTTCCATAGAGGTTGGGAGGTCAACCGTGGTATCGAGATCCACTAGAATATGGGCATAGGTAGTGTGAGCATATAATTAAGTTTTAATATCAATATCCACGCATTTACTTAAATCATTTCCAATAGAAATAAGAATTTCCTCCCCCAAAATTGTAGTGGAAGGTGAGGAAAATGTACCCAGAAAGGCTTGGCATTAAATATTTCGGTGGTAGGTTTGAAATACGGTACCATGATTTCATAAGTAGTAGGTGGCTCTGAATTTCTCAAATATTTGAAAAAAGTGTATATCTATCCTCAAGCAGCTTTAAAAAAATGATAAAAAAACCCTTTAGAACATGGATAAATATCCACTCTAACTTGCATAATAGGCTGCCATTTCAAAGAGATCCAGGAATGTAGTTGTCGTAGACACAACCAGTCGTAGACACAACCACAATCCACAAAAATGAAAAATCAAACCACATTTTCCCCATCAATTGCCTGTGCCCCAAAGGTAACCGAAGGGGAGTTTTTGTAGGTTGGAGGGGATTTTCTCCATTTTTCTTCACATTGGTCACAACAACATCTCAAAAGGATCATTTCAGAGGATATTCCCTGGCCACATCAAGGAAATACATAATGCCACAAGTACTGACACTACCCACAGTAGAACCACACTTGCCCTTAACATCATCCGGAGCAGGGGAGACCACAATAGATGTAGTGCCCACTTCTCTTCGACACTTTTGATATTGATCATGATACAGCTGACTATATTATGGACATTATTATAGTTTTGATTTAGTATGATAATTAGATGTTAGAACATGGATTATTGTTGACTCTGATTCATATATGATGCATGATGATTGTTAGAGACATTTTATATAGATGATGATATACTGTTTGACATGGTTATATAATGAATGTTGTTCAGACATGTGATTTTTGGATATTGTGAGTAGACATAGAGAATGGACATTATATTATGATGATATAGTTGTGGATATAAGTTGTAAGTGATATTGTTGATTTCCTTGATGTTGTTGTGATTTATATGTATAGATGATTTTGTGATTATATTTATATCATTTTAGATGTTCTGATATGGCCATGAGGCCGAAGGAGTTATTTGTGTTTTTGCAGGTTAAAATATCACAACAAACATCGGGGGTTTGGAGACCAACCACATTGGAATTCTAGATGAATTCAACAAGGTCACCATGGCAACTAGTTTTTTTTGTGTGTGTGTTTGTTAGTGTTAGGGATTACCATGGGGGGAATTACCTTTGAATGTGACCAAGGGGATTTATGTATTTATTAATGTAGTTTCTTTTATTAATGTTTGCATGTGTTTATTTTGTGGTTCTTCTACCCTTTTTCATTAGTTATTAAATGATGTTTTAATGTTGTGAATAATCATGTTGTTAAAGTAAATTAATCAAATTTGGGATATAAGAAAGTAATTATAGAAGTTTTTGGCTCTTGTATTAAATGTGGTAAGTGATGTGTAAGTATGTGTAAGAGGTGTGTAATTAAGATTTTGAAGTATGAAACACCCCACCTCCTTGGAAATCCGAATTTGTCCTTGGAGACTGATTTTGGAGGCTTGTGGGACAAGTTAGACTTGTCCCATACCTATTAAATTTTCATACCAACCTTACCTATGGTTGGAGGGTTGAATTTAGACCTTCTTTATGCATTTTGAAATGACTAATTGTAGGTTTTGATTGCACTCTTCTTAAATTTTATTAAATTCAGTCCTTATGGGGTGTGGGCTTTTTTGGAGTGTGTAATTTTGTTGTCATATTATTCACCCACCACTTTATTGTGCATTGGAGAATGAATTTGAATTTTGTGTTGGATTTGAGGATGTGTGATGTGGCATCCTACATGGATCCACATCATCTCTTTCTCTTCCCTCTTCTATAAAATTAGAACTCCTTGCTTTGTTTTGGGTTGTTGAAATTTTGGAATGCTTCCTTAGGGTGAATTTTCTTGTGGATTGGAGCTCTTGCCTTAGAGGAGATTTTGGAAAGATTGTTACATGTTTGTGCTTGGCTATTTGGATTGATTGCATTAGAAGGAGCTTGTTGTTTTGAACCTAGAACAAACTCCATCATGGAGAGGTAAGAGCTTGGCTCTCGGAAATAATCTTATTTTTCCTTTTATGAATATGTAAATTTTGGTATGTTTTTTTATTGTTGTGGGCTATGGGTAGATGGCCTAGGAATTGTGTAGGAGAAGACTATGTGGTTTACTATGTGGGAAGCACAAGTGTGTTTTAGGGAGGTATAATGGTGGAGGGAGTTGGGATTTGGGTTCCACCTTAAAAATAAATAGCTTACATTTCTTTACTTGTTATGGGGTGCCATAAGAGGTTACGGGGGGGGGCATAAGGAAATGTGAGGA
This sequence comes from Taxus chinensis, assembly GCA_019776745.2. Lineage (NCBI taxonomy): Eukaryota > Viridiplantae > Streptophyta > Pinopsida > Cupressales > Taxaceae > Taxus > Taxus chinensis. The sequence continues at coordinate 108,034,922 of CM034157.1, forward strand.
ATAAGGGGTACTTGGGGAGGCGTAAGGAATGTCATGGTTTTTATATACTATATTTTGGCGGCTTGTAACTCAGGTGGTGATACCCATTTCCCTGTTTGGAAGGAATAAGTAGCATCCCCCATAGTTCTTTCTCCTTTGGCTTGCATGGTGAAGCTTGAGTCTTGTGTGATGTATTTCATGTGGTTGTAAAACTGATGTTTTGTTTTGGACTGTCTTTTTTATTTGAAATGTGTTGTTGAAAGACTGCTTTGTGATGTGGAAGATTTTTGTTGCCATGAGTTGAAATACATTTCTTATTGCATTGTGGTTGGGGCTCGGGGGCCAATGAAGAAGGATTGATTCTCCTCTTCATTGGATGGCTTGGTTGGGTGGAGAGTGTTTCCTTTCCCCTACTCCTGTTGTGATCAAATTGGATGAAGGAGAAATTCATGTTGTTGTTCTGGGGTAGAGGAGAAAGATAGTTTAATAGTCCCTTGTGAAATGAAATCTCATTTTAACCTTTCCCACTTTGAAGTGGATGATTTGTTTATTATTGTAATGGAAAGATACTTTGTATTGAGCTATGAAAGTTATAAATTTGAAATGTGAAAGATATATATACTTTGTTCTGTTCATTTGAAAGAAAGAAATTGAAATCTGTTATTTGCATTCTAGAAATTGAAAGATGTAAAGTTGTATATTTGAAATCAATAAAAGATTGCACTACCTTTATCAATTTACATTGTTGTATTGAAATTGATCATCAAATTGTGATTTGAAATCTCTACTTAGAAAATTGAAATGAGGAATACGTATGAAGTAAATATATGTAACTCTTTTCTTTTGAAATATGTTAAAATTGGAAATCAGACTTTTCATTTTAGCTATTAAATGGTTTGTATAAAACAACTAAATGTATTAGACTAGAATAGACATGAATTTCCATATTTGGAAGATGAAAATGATAAACAGATCCCTTAGAAATTGACCTCTGTTTTGAATTTTAAACTGGAAAATACTTCCTCTAAAATGCACAGTTTGAACCTGAAAACAATAAATAGCATTGAAACATTGAAATCTAACATTTCATGATATAAATGAGCTCAATTGGACTAAAACACTTAAGAAAAAATCCTTCAAACATTGCAAAATCGGGCCCAAACCTTTCACTGTTATTTTGTTGTCTGAAGTTGTAAAAATTTGAATTAGAAATCAATCAAGAAAAATCACCTTCCATTACATCCTAAAATTATTCTTAGAACAATCCTCCATGTTCATTTGACATGTTAAGGGAGAAAGAATGACAAAATTGAACAAAATTTATAAGTTAAAATTTACCAGTTTGCTTTTAAAAAGCCTACAAGCCGTTTTCTTAAAATTAACCCCTTAAACTTTATCAAGATCTAAAATTAATGATACCAGTGCAAAGAGGGCTTTGAGATATTTCCAAAAGTCCTCACTTTCCCAAAACCAAGCTCTCTATCAAAAGTGATGGCTTTCTGAAGTTTTCTTCACTTGGCGGAAAATTTTGGGAAAAATTTCCTTCGCAGGCTCGCGGCCTGAATTTTTCCCTTGGGACTTAGGAATTTTTTTGGAAAATTTTCAAATGTTTTTACACCACCCTAGTGGCCTACAGTCAATCAGACAGCTACCACGTGGCACCATGAGGTGTCAGCAGATGGGCGGATCCTCTTTTTAACTTAGCGATTTTGGAAAATTTTGGGAAAATTTTCCAAGTTTCCCCCATTGTCCTGTCGGCCCTAAGCCAATAAGGGGCTGCCATGTGGCATCACCAAGTGATGGTGGAGGAGTGGAGTTGTTTTTGACCTTGAAACTTTAAAACTCTTTTTGGCGTAAAGTCCTTTTTCTCTCCGCCTGTCATGGCGTAGCAATCAATGGACACGTGCTGCACGTATGGCAGCCTTGGAGGAGCGGAGGTGCATTGGTTCCTTTTTATTTTGATTTTATTTTTTGTCTGGAAAAAATCTTAAACTTTCGAAAATCTCTGCCCTAGAATCCCGCAGCCAATTCCTACCATGTGGCCGCCTTGGGCAAGGGTGAACACGTGTTCTGGTTGTGCCTTTGCACATTTTAACCCAAAGGTCAAAAAGTGGAATTTTCCCTACCTACCCGCTCAAAAAGATGACCAAAACCATCCCGCAGTCCGCGGACCCGTGGTTAGGGAAAAACTCCTCCCCTAGGCCTGCAAGCCTACTCTTTTGGGAAATTTTGACTCCCAAAGCCCATCAGCCCATAACTTGAAAAATATGAGGAGTTAGGAGGACTTCTTTATATCAATGGAAAGGTGAGGAAATTTCCTATCCAATGGGAGTAGTTTAGGAAAATTTTGAATGCGTTAAGTGTGAGAAAAACCAATTTGAAACTTTAATCCTGTTAGAGAGTGGGTATGGTGAGGAATTTTTCCCTCTGAACCTAATTGAAACTTCTAACCCTAAATTTTGGACCTTATGACCTCTAATAATTATTAATAAAAGAAAAGTATACTCTAGTAGATTAGAATTGTTTCAGAACCTGTTAGTGACAACTGTTGTCTTGTAACATGGTTGTAGATTCTTTTAATCAAGAAAAAATTATTCCATAATTTTCCTAACTAATCCTAGGTTGTACTTGGGTCTCTAGTGGGTTGTTTTAACGAGCGTTATAGTTTTAATTTTAGTGGTTAAAATATGAATGCATTTTTTATTGAAGTGATAAGAGTCCAAATAAGTTTTATCTTTAGCACTAAAATCTAAGTAGAAGCTAAAGTTATTTATTTCATTTTTTTATAATTTTTTCATAATGATTTTGATAAGCGATTCCAATGTCCGACATACAGTTTGATTGTTTTTATGTGTTTATTGAGCTTGCACTGTCAAACATGGGGAGGATCCTGTTTAGGGTTTATGTATTTTTTTATAAAAAGCTATAGACCAATTCTTATTTTAGTTATGAGGAGGAGGAAAATTAGAATATTGCCAATATACGTTGTGTTACATCAGAATTTTATTACCTTTACAGAGCCAGAGTTTAAATACATCTTAATTTTATCACGATTCTACCGAAGGAGGAACATTTTGTTTGAATTAGAGGAAATTTTTCCTTTCATTTAAAATGTTAGGGTTCAAAGACATTAATTTTATAAAAAATAATTTCTAGTTTTAAAATAGTAAGTCTTAAGCTTTTTGTGATGTAAACTTGATTTATTCTTTTCATATGAAATGTAAGCCAATATTCATGGCAATTTTATCATAATCCAAAGTTTGGTCTCAAAGGAAAATTTTCCCTTCAAAGAATATATTCACATAGCAATTCACATGATTGTTTAGTGAGTGCAAAATAATATTTCATACCCAAAAAAAATTATTTTGTGAACTGGGGATCTATACGAGTCAAAGAAATCTTCTATCAAATTTCGATAAAATATAGGAATTTATGTAATATGAAAGAGAAATGATTTATTCTGAATAATGTACTAATGTATTTGATTCTTATTACTGTGAACATCTATATCACTTTCAATGTAATTAAAGAGGCCAATGTATTGATGTAGGATCGTATCTTAAAAATTTCTGTGACCGGTTCTCTGATTTTGTTTACATGTAATATGATGGGAAAGCTATGCAAATGTCCTGCAACAGTCGAAGGCTGATCTCATTGATGATGTGGAGTGTGATCTGATATTTCTATGTGTGACAAATGATTTTTGTGAGTTCTAGAACTACGGATTATCACTTCGTGTGGATCTAGGAATTATAAATAATTATTAATTTTCTAGAAATCCAGCGGTTTGAAGATATTAAGAACTGGAATGTAGTGGGTAAGAATAAAAAAGAGGATACCAACGACTATAATTAGGTAGTCAATTTTGATAAATTTACTCTCTTATCTTCACAAATCGATAGATAGATTAATATTTCTTGACCCAATTTTCTTCAATGAAAATTCATTTTTATTGATATTGGAAAATTTACTAAATTTGTATATTTGTCAAATATAATGGATATATAATTCATGGAAAGCATGCTTTACAAGAAGAAACATCCTTGTTTAAATATAATTAGACTATTTGTTCCATTGAAATCAAAATACTTACGAAAGAAATTGAATGCATATAGTCATTCAATTGTGGTAGTTATTCAGATGCAATAGATAATTCATTTTGGATTACTGTGTTGAACGTGTTGAGTGGTTAATGGCCATTTCTTTAGTAATTAATCCATTGGGTAAAACTTTAACAATTTTGATCATTAGTAAGATATGTAGTTATCACTTAAATTAGATTCATCTTGTTATGATAAATATTTCATGAAAGAACAATTGTGTGAATTCACCTTCTAACCTTATAAGTTTGAATTTTTTGAAACAAGTGCATTTCATGTCAATCCATTAGATAAGAACAGTTGAACATACTGTCCAGCTATTTTGATTTCTAACATTTGGGAATAAAATTTCTCCAATTCTCAAAATTTTGAACTCAATAATGTTGAATATCCCAGGTCTAAGTCAATGGAAAAAATTAATACAAGACTTAGAAACATATTTTCAAACTGGAATATCTGCAATATACAGTTCTTACTTGGGATGATGATCCTCAAGTAAATGATGCACTTTATCCAACATGGAAAGGAGACAATCTCCAACATGATAAGTTCATATTCTCTATATAGTCCCATCTATGGTATAAAATCTTGGAGCATTATCGATATTCATCATGTGATTCTACAAAGAGTTTTTTCCCAATAAGGATTGATACTGTAAGTTACCCTTCTTAAAAATTTTCATACATCGAGATCCATTTAGTTTCAACATCTTGTAATAGTTTATACCCATTTTATTTACTTCTGCAAAGCATTGGAATACCATAAAAATTTTAGGACTATGAAGGAAATAAACATGCATCTCTTGAATAAGTTTTTCAAATTTTACTACATAGTTAAATTTGTTGACTATTTTGTATGTTAGATTAATTGTATTAGCCATACAATGAATGAAAATCATATACATGCATTATGATGTTTGGATTGATATAAATATAAGATTATGGAGACCTTGCATTATAGATGCCACATTTACCCCAACACATATATCATCATTGTAGAGTCATCCATGCCACTAATGAAGAATAATTATAACATTGGATTTATATCTCATCTTAGGAATAATAATTAAGTAATGTTTATCTCAAATGACACTCAACAGTATAAAAATGCATGCAAATCTAATTATTATTATCTATTGTTGTAACCTCATCCATAGACAAAGACATGTATCATGTAGATTATAGTTTCTCTTTTAGGTCATCTTTCTTAACCATGTCTATGCATTCTACCTTCCAACCACTAATTTCAAACTAGTAAGTATGTGGAAATCATAGGACACTAAGAAAAGACAACATCTTATGTTCAGGAAAATATATTATAGGACAACCTATTTTTAGAATGTGAAAAATAGTAACTAGCCAAACTATTTTATGTAAAATATAGTTTTGAATAGTATTATTACATTAACATGTAATTGTCCCTCTGTTTGGCATGAATTTTCATTAAGTTATTTTGTGATCCTAAATTTATTTTTCATAACTATTACGTAACCAATCATCTGTAGTTTTCCATCTTGCAACATTATTCGCAACTCTATCTATAGTTTTCTAGTAATATATATTTCTTACATACTTCTAAATTGTATCTATTTTAAGTTGCATTGTCTTATTCCTTCCTAATTTGTAGGTACAGATTTTACATTTTCATTCTATGAAAGGTTAAAATTTATTTTCATTTTGAATAGGTTCAATTAATGAAATAATAGAAACTGCCACTCTAACCTGTCATTGGAGCCAAAAATAGATGTCCCTTAAATATTTGGCATGGTAAATTCTTTTTTTAATGCCATAACTTTCACATCCAACATTGAATTGGGAAGGTGATTTATGTCCCATGTTTTCTTATTATTACTGAAGATTAGATCATACAGTGATACATTTTCAACTCCATTTTTTAGATGTCATCGAAGGGGATGCATTTCATTGTTATAATCATTAACAACATCACTAATAAAATCATCAAGGAACTCATTCTCGATATGATTTCGAAGGAAAGCATTATCCCTTGATAATGATTGGAGAAAGGACTGGAATTTAGTAAAAATCATAGAAACTAAATAACACAATATTTTAGAATAATTATCTCAATATGCAATTAGAATAGCTTCGCCACTTCGAGGGGGCAACCTCCAAACCATACAATAAGACTCAAATGCTCAAATGATGATGAACTACTACCTACAATCCCCTATATATACTATTCATATGTTATGGCCATCACCAAGGCTGACCTACTAAGCATGAGAAAGTATAAATGATATAATAAAATGATATGGTAAGCCACAAGTCGGCTACTCATATCCTAATACAAGCAATAGGTTAAGGGCATAGCATGCCCTTCCCCTTCAAAGAAACATTGTCCCCAATGTTGAGAAGCTCTGGGTGCTGCTGCAGGAATGTCATATCTTCCCATGTTGCATCTTCATTGTCCATATTCTTCCACTTGATCAGGTACTCAGTAATAACCCATGTCCTCAATATTTTAGTGTGTGTTTGAAGGATGCATTCAGGTTCCAAGATGACCCTCCCCTCCTCATCGAGCTCAGGTAACACTATTTGGGCTGATACTCTCTATCCAATTACTTTCTTTAGGAAAGAAACATGAAATACTGGATGTATTCTGGTTGATTGTGGAAGTTCTAATTTGTATGCTACAGTACCAATCTTCTACAATACTTGATAGGGGCCATAATACTTTGGTGAAAGTTTGTTATCCTTTTGTTTTTGTTTCAAAGACATTTTCTTATATGGTTGTAACCGCACAAAAACCCAATCACCGAACTTCAAAATTCCTTTCCTGTGCGATGTTGATCAACCTGTTGCTTCATGCGGTTTTGTGCCATGACCAAGTTCTCCTTGAGACTAGAGAGGACCTCTTGTTGATACTGAATGTGTTCTTCTACTACTCTAACCCATGGTTGTCCTCTCAATGATGATGTGATGGATGGTGGATGGTACCCATAGAGTGCCAAAAAAGGAGACATTTTAGATGAAGTATGGAAGGAAGTGTTATACCACCATTCTGCAAGTGGTAACCATTGGACCCATCTTGCTTGTTTATCTGACGTAAAGCAATAGAGATATCCCTCCAAACACTTATTTACAACTTCTATTTTCCCATCAGACTGGGGATGATAAGAAGAGCTATGAGCTAACTGAGTACCCAAACATGAGAATAAATCAGTCCAAAAATTACTAGTAAATATAGGGTCTCGATCACTTACTATAATCTTCGGTGTCCCATGAAGCTTCTGAATTGTGTCCATGAAGGTTGTTGCTACCGTGCTTGCAACAAATGGGTGTGCCAAGGCACAAAAATGAGCATATTTGGTGAGTCTATCCACCACAACCATGATGACATTTTTTCCTTCAGATTTAGGAAATCCTGTGATAAAGTCCATGGAAACCTCTTCCCACTACTGGCTAGGAATAGATAGAGGTTGTAGAAGACCTGGGGATCGAATTGTTTCACCCTTATTTTGCTGACAAACCATGCATTCTGCCACAAATTTTTGGACATCCCCTTTGAGCCCTTCCTAGAAGAAATCTTGTTTGACTCGATGATAAGTCTTCAAGAATCCAGAGTTCCCCCTACTGGAGAAGAGTGAAGCTCAGATAGAATCCTATTTTTAAGAGTGGAGTTCTTACATAGGTATAATCTATCTTTATACCATAAAGCATCCCCTTTCAATACAAATTTTTTCATGACATGCTTGGATCATTCTGGAGATGATGAATGAGGTTTTGTGTGGTTGGGTCATTTCTCCATTTTGGACCTTGCCTCATCTATCCAATCTTCCTGTAATATGGATATGGCACATAACAATGCTGCAGTTGAGTCATCTTTCCAGTGAAAGAGCATCCACAACTACATTCTCCTTCCCTTTCTTATAGATAATCTCAAAATCATATCCCAACATCTTGGAGACCCATTTTTGTTGTTCTTCTAGATGATAAATGCTGCTCCAAGAAGTATTTCAGACTATCATGATCTATCTTTCACTTTAAAGTGTCTTCCTATGAGATATGGTCTCCATTGCTTTACTGCATGAAGTATGGCTAGCATTTCCTTCTCATAAAGAAGCTTGGAAATATTCTTACCTTTGAATTGATGGATAAAAAAGGAAATAGGATCTACCTTCTTGCATGATAAATTGCCCCATACCCACCCCTGATGCATCACATTCAACAATGAATGTTTTGGAAAAATTTGGAGTAGCCAATAGAACTGGAGTGGTGCACATGGCCTCCTTTAGTTTTCAAATGCTTTGGTTATATCCTTCACTCCAATGGAAGGAGTCCTTCTTTAATAAAGCTATGAGAGGTGCAACTATGCTTCCATAATCCTTACGAATCTAAAATAATAACCTGTAAGCCCCAAAAATCCTTGTAGATTTTTAGGGTTTTTGGGAACCTTCCACTCCATCATGGATTTTGATCTTATTAGGATCCAACTTTAACCCTTCATGAGAGACAATGTGACCCAAATATTCAACCTCCCGGAGTCCAAAAGAACACTTAGAGGGATTTTCATAAAGTTGATGTTGCTCAAGGGTTTCCAAAACCTTATTTACATGATGCAAATGTTCCTCCCATGTTTTTCTATAAATTAATATATCATCAAAAAACACTAAGACAAACTTCCATAGGAATGACTTAAAAATAGAATTCATCAAACTTTGAAATGTAGAAGGTGCATTTGATGATTCCAAAAGGCATTACTAGGAATTCATAATGGCCTTCATGTGTCCAAAAGACAGTTTTATGAACATCCTCATCCTTGATTCTGATTTGGTGGTATCCCGAAGAAGATCAAGCTTTGTAAAATAAATAAAACCATGTAACTCATCAAGAAAATTCATTTCAAAAAGGAATAGGAAATTTTTGATTGTGTTGAATAGTTCCCTATAATAAAAAACATGGTACACGTTAGTCATATTGAGTCATTCTAAACATCAACAAAAGAATTTTTTTAATAAATGACTATGAACAAAATGGATGATTCATATTTTCCATGAATTTTCTTGTACAATCTTCTAATTTCACTCTTTTAGTACTATTGATACACATATCTATAAGTTCTAGCAAATGGGTGTGCCAAGGCACAAAAATGAGCATATTTGGTGAGTCTATCCACCATAACCATGATGACATTTTTTCTATTAGAATTAGGAAATCCTGTGATAAAGTCCATGGAAACTTCTTCCCACTGCTGGCTAGGAATATATAGAGGTTGTAGAAGACCTGGGGATCAAACTATTTCACCCTTATTTTGTTGACAAACCATGTATTCTGCCACAAATTTTTGGACATCCCCTTTCAGCCCTTCCGAGAAGAAATCTTGTTTGACTCGATGATAAGTCTTCAAGAATCCAGAGTGTCCCCCAACTAGAGAAAGTGAAGCTCATATAGAATCCTATTTTTAAGTTAAAAGTTCTTACATAAGTATAATCAAATCTTTATACCATAAAGCATCCCCTTTCAACACAATTTTTTCAAACATGCTTGGAAATTCTGGAGATTGATGAATGAGGTTTTTGTGTCAAGTTGGTCATTTCTCCATTTGGACCTTTCCTCAGTCCATCCAATCTTCTGTAATATGGATATTTTAAAAATGCTAAGTTGAGTCATAGGACAGTCCATCCGCAACTACATTGTCCTTCCCTTACTTATAGATAATCTCAAAATCATATCCCAACATCTTGGAGACCCATTTTTTTATTCTTCAAATGATAAACGTTGCTCCAAGAATTATTTCACATTATCATGATCTATCTTCACTTTAAAGTGTCTTCCTATGAGATATGGTCTCCATTGCTTTACCGCATGAAGTATGGCTAGCATTTCCTTCTCATAATTGGCTTGGAAAGATTCTTACCTTTGAATTGATGGCTCAAAAAGGCAATAGGACGACCTTCTTGCATGAGAATTGCCCCCATACCCACCCCTGATGCATCACATTCAACAATGAATGTTTTGGAAAAATATGGAGTAGCCAAGACTGGAGTGGTGCACATGGCCTCCTTTAGTTTCTCAAATGCTTTGGTTGCATCCTCACTCCAATGGAAGGATTCCTTCTTTAATAAAGTTGTGAGAGGTGTAGCTATGCTTCCATAATGCCTTACGAATCTTTGGTAATAACCTGTAAGCCCCAAAAATCCTTGTAGATTCTTTAGGGTTTTTGGAACCTTCCACTCCATCATGGCTTTGATCTTATTAGGATCCACTTTAACCCCTTCATGAGAGACAATGTGACCCAAATATTCAACCTCCTTGAGTCCAAAAGAACACTTAGAGGGCTTTGCATAAAGTTGATGTTGCTCAAGGGTTTCCAAAACCTTATTTACATGATGCAAATGTTCCTCCCATGTTTTGCTATAAATTAATATATCATCAAAAAACACTAAGACAAACTTCACAGGAATGACTTAAAAATAGAATTCATCAAACTTTGAAATGTAGAAGGTGCATTTGTGAGTCCAAAAGGCATTACCAGGAATTCATAATGGCCTTCATGTGTCCAAAAGGTGGTTTTATGAACATCCTCATCCTTGATTCTGATTTGGTGGTATCCTGAACGAAGATCAAGCTTTGTAAAATAAACAGCACCATGCAACTCATCAAGCAAATCATCAATAATAGGAATAGGAAACTTATCTTTGATTGTGTACTTATTAAGTTCCCTATAATCAGGACACATGCGCCACATGTCATCTTTCTTCTATACCATCACTACTGGAGAAGAATAAGCACTTTGACTATGGCGGATGATTCCTGCTTCCAACATCTCTTGTACAATCTTCTCGATTTCACTCTTTTGCACATATGGGTACCTATAAGGTCTGATGTTAGGCGGTTGACTTCCTGGTAATAACTGAATAGCATGATCATGATCTCTCTTTGGAGGTAAGCCCTTTGGTATATTTTCAAATACAATAGAGTGTGCATCCAACACTGCTTGCATATCTGATGGTATAATGTCCTTAGAATGATGAGCCTCCAATGAAAAGAGTTGTGCCACAAATCCCTCTGCACCCTTTTTTAGCATTTTTTGCATCTGATGAGAACTTACTATTTGTGGAGACTTTTCTCTTAAGCCTCTTAGCTCAAAATTCCTTCCTTCAGAGTGAAATCGCATGAACAAGTCTTGGAAGTTCATCTCAATGGTTCCCAAAGTGGTAAGCCATTGAACCCCTAACACAATGTCTACTCCTCCCATAGAAATGGCATACATGGGACTATTTAGTATGTAATCTCCCATGGAAAGCTTAATGCTATGGAATTTTCTAGAACAAGTAACAGTACCTCCATCAGCAATCATTACTTGACATTCAGGAGCTGGATAAATGAAACAGTTTAGGCGCACTGCTAACTTATGATTGATAAAGTTGTGAGTACTTCCTGAATCAATCAACACTGTGACCCTCTATTTTTTAGGAATCCAACCACCTTTAGGGTTTGGGGGTGCTAATACCTGAAATTGCATGGCATGAGATCATTGGATGAGGATCTCCTGACTCCTCCTCTGGCTCAACCAAGACCTCTGACTCTGCATCTTCATTATTCTCTTCATCTTCACTAGGCCCATCAATGTAGAACAACTTCTTTTCAGCACATTTATGTCCGGGTCCAAATTTACTGTCACAATTAAAACATAACCCTTTTTCTCTTTTTTCTTCAATTTTTTGAGGTGTCAATCTAACTGGCTGAGGGAGTGCTGGGGCCAAGGTGTTGTGATCTCTGGTATAAGTGAAATGTTGTCTCCTACTTGAAACAAATTTCTCCTCTACCCTTCTTGCCATAATCATCGAATCAGAAACCTTATGAGGATTAAACATACACACCTCATGCTCAATGTGATCCTTAAGACCCCCAAGAAATAGGTCATTCAGATTCTCTTCAGTAATATTTTCCACCTGTAGAGAAAGGTTTTGGAAGTGATGAATGTAATCCTTAACAGATCCTGTCTATCTTAACTTTGCTAATTGGCTGAAGTAATTATCTGACACACTAGAACTATAGTGTAATTGCAACTCTTCAGTGAAGATTGTCCATGTAACATTGAGACCACTCTTCTTCCTTTGAGCACATAACCATCGATACCAGATGAATTGGTCAGGTTCAAGATACAAAGCTGCCATGGTCACCTTTTGTCCTGATGGAATCTGATGTAGTTCAAAGAAATTCTCCATTTGGTTGATCCAATTGAGTGGATCCTTTCCATCAAACTTGTGCATCTCCACTTTTGGAAACATAGTATGGGCCTGCAGAGTGCTCGTATTTGGATTGTGCACACTCAAAGATCCACTCTAGCTCATGTGTCTATTATGTTGACCTAAGGATCCACCTTGATTGACATAAGTATGATTACCCATCATATGCGTACTAAATTTTTGCATGAAATCCTCCAATATTTGTCCAATCCTATCCACATCTTCTTTGCTGGCCACCCGAGATTCGAGGTCTCTCAGGTTAAACTCAAGTTGGCTTACTTTATGGTCTGTCGAAGTAAACCCTAACCCTGAGGAATCTGTAGTTATATCTTCTGTCTCCAACTCCTCAACTACTATCTCATCCTTTTCTAGTGTTTTACCCTGAGTGATGGGATTATTTTTTCCTCTTGTGGAAGGCCCCACCATGATGCCCCAAAATAGTAGGATGTAGGGATCACGGTCAAATTTTAGGGTTTCAGGATTTCGATAAGAATTCAAGCCAAATATAAAAAAACTTGAAGAAAAAAACTCAAATAAATTTTTTTTTTCTTTCTGAAAATGTAACGAATTTGAAAAAAATCCACAATTTGCACCCTAGGTGATTTTATGCTAAATTTTAATAACTTTTGCAAAATAAATCAAAAAAGTTTGAAATTTTCAGGGAATATTAAAAAAAAAATTAAAAAAATTCTTAAATTTTCAGGGAACCTTACTTGAAATGTTTTCACAACTTTGGTAAAAATATCTCCCACCAATTACAATATATGGTGGAAACAAAAAATTAGGGTTTTTGCCCTAATTTTGGCCCAGATCGCAGCTCTGATACCACTTGTAATGAAATTACTTGTATAATTCAGATCATGAGAAGAAATAGAACACCAAATAACACAATATTTCAGAATAATGATCTCAATATGCAATTAGAATAGCTTCGCCACTTTGAGGGGGAAACCTCCAAACCATATAATAAGACTCAAATGCTCAAATGATGATGAAATACTACCTACAATCCCCTATATATACTATTCATATGTTATGGCCATCACCAAGGCTGACCTACTAAGCATGAGAAAGTATAAATGATATAATAAAATGATATGGTAAGCCACAAGTCGGCTACTCATATCCTAATACAAGCAATAGGTTAAGGGTGTAATAACGTATACTTATGGACTGTAAACTAAAAAATAACATATTTTAATATATTATAGAATTTCTAATAGTGTATCTTACACAAAAGTAGAAAACAATGCTACACGAGAGAAAACGAGATATAAATTAGATCGATACTGAATATAATTACATGTACTTGTAAGTACTTATAGGATGTAAAATGTGAAGGTGCATCCTACAATACCTTGATTTATTTTAATTTTTGTAAGCAATATGTTTAATCCCTTTCTACTATGTGGATCAATTTGATTAAAATCACAACATATACATATATATATATATATATACACACATGTTGTGATTTTAATCAAATTTTAACACTTCTTCATTAAATATCAATAATTGTGACCAAAGGGTCCATAGAATTCTTGGCAATCCAAGAATGTTATGAAATCCCATCCAGTCAATTATAAGGTGATCCATTAAAACTATTTTTGGATTTGAGATATGTTGGCTATTCGTATGGGACAACTTATTGTTTGTATTTATTGGGTAAAACATGGGCAATGCCATAGTCAGCCAAATAGCCAAATGCATAGTTCAAAATTCCTACTATTGGCCTGAGTACGGATATTCGCCACTAAAGTTTTTCATGAATAATTTAAAATGTGATTAAAACAATTCTCTCACATGTCCCAACATTAAATTGTTACAAGTCTTATTATATATATGTGGAATCATATACTTTTTTCAAGCATACATTTTCGCATGCTCCACCATGTTCCATATGATCCGTCACATCTCACATGATCATGGATATATTATGTTCATCTTCACCCAAATAATCTGAAGGAAAGAATGTAAGGCAAAATATTTCAATGTACATTGTCACATTGTGTTTATTCATGAGGTCCTTACACAACGCATAATGTAGTGATTGAAATTTTTTGTATTGTCTTCAACCAATTGCTTATGAGATGATTACAACTACTTGAGCTTCACGTGCTAGTTATAATATAGTTCTTTTTGTAAACTGTTGACAAATTCCTCCAATGTCTAAGTGGGATCAAGTGATTTGTCACACTATGTGCTAAAGGATTCCCACTAGTGGGACATGAAAATGAACAACTTTTAGGTTATGCATGTGTTTTTATCATTTTTAATCTAGCAATTGACAAGAGAAAAGGTATGAAGTTGGTTATTCAAATTACATAATGTGTAACACCTGCTAAAAACAACCCACTTGAGACCCAAGAACAACATAGGATTAGTTAGGAAAATTATCGAATAATTTTTGTTTTGTTTAAAAGAGTCTACAACTAGGTTACAAGGCAACAACTGTCACTAACAAGTTCCAAAACAATTCTAATCCACTAGAACATATTTTTATTTTATTAACAATTATTAGAGGTTATAAGGTCCAAAATTTAGGGTTAGAAGGTTCAATTAGGTTCAGAGGGAAATTCCTCATCATACCCACCCTCTTATAGGCTTAAAGTTTTAACTTGATTTTTTTCACACTTAACACATTCAAAAATTCCCTAAATCATTCCCATTGGATAGGAAAATTTCTCACCATTTCAGTGATATAAAGAAGTCCTAACACCTCATATTTTTTGAGTTATGGGCCGGTGGGCCTTAGGGTGAATTTTTTTCCCAAGAGCGGACCTCCGGGCCCAAGGGTGAAATTTTTCCTAAAGGGCGGGTTGACAGGCCATGGGGAGACTTTTGGAACATTTCCTACATGGGGCAAAAAACTAACTTTGTGCCCACACACCTGTGGGTCTGTAAGTTCACAAGGGACACGTGGCACTTCTCAAGATAGTACAAGGAGATCAGTGTGGCAGAAGATGGTTGGGAAAATTTCCCGCGTGGGGTGAAAATCCAACATTGTGCCCGTAAATCTACAAGCCATAAGGGACATGTGGCATCACCTAAGACAACGCAGAGAAAGCAGGGCAGCAGGGAGAAATTTTGTTTAACACCATGAAGGGCTAAGAGGGTAACATTGACATGCCCCTCCGTTCGCTCCTCATGCCACATGGCTGCTTCTGATTGGCTGCAGGTCAGCGGGACGACGGAGAAAACATGGAAAATTTTCCCAAAATTTTTTGAAACACAAAAAGGTAAAAGGGACTCGTTCCTCCGCTGATGCTTTGTGACACCACGTGGCATCACTTGATTGGTCGTGAGGTTGTGGGGAAAACTTGGAATATTTTCCCAAAAATTATCCTAAGCTCTAAGGGAAAAAATTCTGGCCCGCGGGCCCACCAAGGAAAGTTTTCCCAATTTTTTATGCAAAGGAAAAAAAACTTTAAAAGGCCATAACCTTTGATAGAGAGCTCAGTTTTGGGAAAATGAGGACTAGTTTATGGAAATATCTCAGCGTACTCTTTACATAGAGATAATATTTTTTTGATTTTGATAAAGTTTAAGGGGTCAATTTTAAGAAAACGGCCTGCAGGATTTTACAGTGCGAACTGGTAAATTTTAACTTGTGAGATTTATTCAATTTGATCTACTTCCTCTCTCAACATGTCAAATAGACATGGGGACATGTTCTTATATGGATTTAAGGAAGGATTAAAGATTCAATTTGTCTGATAGATTTGCAATTTGAACATTTTCATTTCTTGACAGCAAAACGGTTTGTTCCCGATTTTGCCAAGTTTTGAAATATTTCCTTTAAGTGTCTTTGTCTAAATGAATTCGTTTAGGGCCTAATACTTCAATTTAATCATTTAATTTGTTATTTTATTGTTGCAAGTTCGATCTGTGCATTTTTTTGTTTAGATAATTGTCAGTTTGAAAGAACAAAATAGAGGGAAATTTTTTTAAGGATCTATTTAATTACTTTCCATCACCCAAGTGTGGAAACTCATTCTAATCCTAGCCTAATACATTTATTTTATTCAATCAAACTATCTACGGGATAAAATGCAAATTCTGATTCCCAATCTTAACAAAAATTTTTGAAGAACAGAGCATTATATTTTTCCTCACATGTAATTTTTCTTTTCAACAGAGATTTCAAAACACAATGGATGATCAATTTCAATACTACAATACAAATTGAAAAATGTAATGCATTCCTATATTGATTCCAAAATACAACATTACTTGACCTTTCTTCTTTTATTCCTTCCAAAACATATATTATATACAGAATAGAATAATACATTTTCTTCTCACGTGTTTCACTTTACCACTTTTCAAACAGGGATTTTGTAGTGCCCACTTCCCCTTCGACACCATTTTTGTTTTGTTTTTTTCGAGACTGATTACTTCACTTATGGATTATTATGGCTTCTTGATTTAGCATGCTAGTAGATATCATAGACGTTGGACTGTTATTGATTTAATCTTTATATGATGCATATGGTCTACTGGTGGACAATTGATGATGATATTTGTATACTTTTGACATGGTTATTTATCTTTAATTATGACATGTGATATGGTTAATCATATTGAGTGGAACTTGATAATTGGACTAATGTGATGATCGTTTTGACATAAATGAAATGTGGAATATAAATGTGCTAGAAAGTGTAAGTGATATCGTACTTGAATAGATGATAGTAAATCATGTGTCTTTTATTTTAGATTATATTGTATATTTGGCATGAATGTTTTAATGCGGCCAACAGGCCGAAGAAGGTATTCTCTGTTCTGCAGGTATATTATATTCACAACAATATTGGGGAGTGGAGACCAACCACATCGGAATTCGAGAAGAATCCAGCTAAGGTCACCATGGCAACAAGTAATTGTGTGTGTGTTAGAATTATTTGGTTAGGGAAAAATTGTGACCTAGGGGTCATGTGTTGTTTTGTTTTAAATTTCCCTTTTTATTATGTTAGTATGTGTTGCTCTTAGTAAGTGAAGTTTTACTTGTGTTATTATTCATATTCTTTCGATTGGTGTTTACCCCTTTTTTTAGCCATGGGTTGTAGTGTCTTAATTAAGTTAATTTGAATTTGTCCTAAACTAATTAAAGGATATGACCAAAGAGAGCTCATTTATTAGGCTTGATTTACTTGGGATTTTGTGTGGATTGATGTGTGTTTGAGTTTTGAGTGTAGCACACTCTACCCCACATGGGAAACTCGAATTTGGCCTTAGAGGCCAAATTTCAAAGCTTGTGGGACAAGTCAAACTTGTCCCACACCTCTTAAAACCCCATGCCAACCCTACCTATGGGTTGGAAGGCCAAATTTAGGGTGTTTTAGGTGTTTTGGGGGGATAAAAAGGGTAAAATATTAATTGCACTTTCTTTCAAAATTTAATTTTGTCCTTTGGGGGAGTGGGCTTAGATGGAGTGTGTAAGGTGCTTGCTTTTCTTTCAACCACTTATTAATGGTGCATTGGAATATGAGGTTGACCAAATGATGTGGAGTGGAGGGAAAAGGAGGTGGCATCCTACTTGGAGCCACATCATCCCTCCTTCTCTTTTCTCTATTTATTTTGATCCTCTTGTTTGTTTTGGGGGTTGGAGTTTTCATTTTGAGTCTCTTGTATTTTGGAGAGGAGAGGATTTTGAAGGAGTTTGTGGATTTTTGGAGCTTGTTGATACTTGTGGGATTTTGTTGGAGCTTGTGGATGCTTGCTTGACCTTTGGAGGGAATTGAGACTTCGTACTTGGAGCAAGCTCTACCATGGAAAGGTAGGAGCTTCACCTTGTTTGTATTATGTTTCTTTTTTTGTTATATGAATGTATATTTATGTTGTGTTGAATGTTGTTGTTTGAAATGCTTGTTGGGAATGGGTAGAATGCCTAAGTTGGGAGTGGGAGGAGACTATGGGGAGTTTAATTGAGGGAGGCATAAGAGATCATTTTCTTGAGGAGGGAGTTTGGGATTGGGTGCCCACCTAGTAAGAGAAATGCTTGCATTTTCTTCTTGTTTTTACTTTGAGGGAGCCATAAGAGTTGAGGGAGGCATAAGAGTGGATGGAGGGATAAGGGGTACTTGAGGGAGGCATAAGAGTTGTTAGGGGTATTGTGTTTTGCATTGGAGGCTTTTAGGTGGCACCCATTCCCATTGGGAGACATAAGTGGCCTCCCCATAGGTCTTACTCTTATGGCTTTCTTGATAAGCCTTGTGACTTGGTTGTTTTGATGGTTTTCCTCTTGTTGGGTTGTTGATTCTTTTTGTTTTGAAGGATTATGGAATGAATGTGAAATTTTATGTTAAGTTATGTGGAAGCTAGTAGTTGCCATGAGTTGGATTTTCTCCCATTGTAATGTGGTTGGGGCTCGGGGGCCAATGGAGAGGATGGCTTCTCTTCTCCATTGGGTATCTTGGTTGGGAGGAGAGCGTTGCCTCTCCCCTTATTTTGTTGTGAATCAAGAAAACTATTGGAGGAGCTACCTTGTTGATGTTTGAAGCATTGGAACCTTGTTGATGACAATGTGAAACCACCTTGTATTTTTACCCACCTTGAGTGGAGGAAAAGTGTAATATTGCTTTGTATTTTAGCTTCCATTATTGTAAAATGTTCCCACATTAAGTGGAAAATGTTGTAACAAGATTTTGAAGGAAATTTGTATTGAACTTCATTAGTAAGGTTGTAATGTGGATGGAATTAAAAGTTGAAAGAAAGACAATCTATTTATTCTCCTTTAACTTGGCTTGGAACCTCTTATGAATGTGTTGATCTTGTTGAAATGTTAGTAGTTCTTACTCTAAAACTTAATGGAAATATGGTTGAAACCCTCTTGAGGAATGTTGGGAAATTTACTTTAAAAAAATATATACATTAAATTCCATTTTGTTGCTTAAAAGAGATGTATTGAAAAGTGAGAATATTAGTGCATTATCTCTTCTTGTATTGTTGATGGAAAGAATTAAGTTTTAAATAGTTTCCAATATGCCATTAAAGTAATTTATGTCCTAGCTCTATTATGTGTTTCCTCATTTAAGAATTTATTGTAAATCCATTTGCAAATTGTAAAGGGAAATGAAATAGAATCTACTTAAAATCCCATACAATGCCCCTATTAAATTGTGTAGAAAGAGATTTTAATGCAAAAAATTCTAAGCTTATTAAGTTCATTACCCTCATTTCATTAATAAGGAAACTAATATTTTAAATATTATTCATATTTAAGTAATATTAAAACTAATGGATTTATTATTATTAAATTCTATTTATAACAATATACTATTAATATTCCCTTTATATTAACAAAGTATATTATTATAAACTACAGCCAAGAAATAATAGTAAATATATAAGCAATAGAACCTACGTATGTATAAATATCTTATGCGCTTCCCAAGGTCTACGAAATGATCATATAATTGCAAAGCAAACTGTGCTTCTGTATATTCTGATATGAAACAGATCCGCCTCTATGAGATTCTCTTCCACAGATTACATGACAGGAAGATCTCAATAGAGGACCCTTGTAATAAATTTCTTCTGGCCTCCTCGCAACACTCTCACTGTCCCTTAATCGATTTTGATAAAAATATCTCGAAGGAGAATTCCGATTTGAGGATGCATTGGATACTGAGCAGATAACAACTTGGTTGGACAACCTTCTTGTTGGAAGCACCTCAAAGGCTTCTCCTTTGCCGCGACTGCCGCTACCTAGTTGTATTCCTGTGCAGGCTGCGGCCATGGATCTCGACAAGAACACACCTCGCAGCACCCGATGACAGTGGAGGTAAACCGCCTGCACTCGCCTGTAGCTTCATCTCTTAACACCATTCTGACCCACGCGGCCATGGCTGGGTAACACGCCTGTCCCTCTAGCCCGTAGCTTCACCTCTCACCACCATTCTCTGTTCACACGGCCAGGGCCGAATAAAATAGTCAACACGCCTGCACTCACCTGCTGTAGCTTCATCTATAACCATTTCTTTTATTGCGCGGCCAGGGTCAAGTTAAAACGGTGGGCAGACTAAACGGGAGGCGTGGGATTTGCAAAATCTAAAGTGGAATAAATGAAAACATGCGGCCTAGTTTGGAGTAGCTTGCACGCCAAGGAGAGGGGGTTTCATGAAATGGCAGGTGGCCATTAAAGCCACCCACCCCCAACCAAAATTTCAAATTTATGTTTAAACATATAGATTTACATAATGTAATTTTTGATAAAATATATATTTCATTTTTAATTTTGAAATTCAAATTCAATCCTTTTATACTAAATTAAAAATTAATAGATAAAGATGAGTACCTAATCACCCCCCCTTAATGTTCATTTGTAGAATTACGATCATGACATGAGAATAATTATTCACCGACACCTGCTCTTAATGTTTATTTAGAGGCAAGATTAAATGACTCATTGGATAATAACTGGCTCATGACGTCGAGCTTTGACGACAATGCTAGTGCCAAGAAGAACATTAGGGAGGCTCTATGTGACCTAACTAGACTCTCTTTTTTCAGCATCCAGTCCTAGACACAATAACAAAGTGACCCGATTTAAATATATAGCAATTATAAACTTGTTCTCTTAAATCTTGATCCTCATGCAAAAAATAAAATAAAATTTAGTCGTATTGTTTTGGGTTTATGTTCGTGGAAGCAAGTTCTTTGATCGTCGTCGTTTTTTTGCAGCACCACACTTTGGTATCAGAGACGGGGGGTTCGAAGCTTGGACCCTTGAGCACATGCAGAAAACATGAAACATGAACATTTAACCTAGTGCAGAGTTGATTCTTTTAATATATAAAACCACAATGTTGATAATTATAGGAAACAACAAATTTAGAAAGCTGGCACAAGACCTAGAACAATGAACTAACTCTCGTCTTGATCTGTGCAAGAGGCACGGATTGGGTGAGGGGTCTCTTCATATAGACCTAGATATACCATTGCCAGAGCAGGCTGTAGCAACCATTCTACCTCAGATCTTGCAGACACTCCAGGATGTCAATGCCGCTATACGTGGAGAGCCCTTGGGAGGACGATTTGTAAGACATAGTTTGGAGCCATCACTAGATGTCCAGGCATCCCCTCGACATAGCGAGGAGCACAGGGCAGAGAACTTCTGTGCGGATTCGGCTAGGGCAGAGTCACCACAGAGAGGACATGGGGACAGGATCTCAGGACATAGGGATAGGTCTCGGAGCCCTAGACAGAGGGAGGAGCATACAGAGAGACCTAGGATTCATCATACGTCAGCTGCAAACCATATCAGGGAGATCCTGAAGCTATGACCATCTCACTATTCGGGTGATACAGGTGGTTTTCAGGCAGAGGCCTGGTTGGTGAGCTTGAGTGGATGCTTCAAGCTCTGCCCTTGTACTAGCAACATGAAAGCTCGTGTTGCAATCCATCTTCTGAAGGATGGAGTAGGAGTCTGGTGGAGGAACGAGGAGTAGAAGCTCCATGTTGACTCAGAGACGATTACCTGGGAGCTGTTTGAGGAGCGTTTCAGGAGCAGGTATTTACCTAGGAGATTTATACAGCAGCAGATAGATGAGTTTCATGACCTCCGTCAAGCATCGATGACAGTAGCTGAGTATGAGAGTTGATTTTTGGATCTACTCCAGTACGTCGACTATATGCAGGATCAGCAGGTATGGATTCACAGGTTCATCTGGGGCCTAAACTTGGATTTAGGTGGCGCAGTGCACATTCACTGCCCACAGACATTAGCCGAGGCCGTGGAGAAGGCCTATATTGTAGAGGAGACATGGGGAAAGATGCAGCAGGCTAGAGACAGAGTTCGGAGCCGTATCCAGTAGATGCAGGATGGTAGGTCGAAGGGGTCAGTTCCTCCTCCACGGGGTGGACAGAGTTCAGGGAAAGCTTCATTCAGGCCACCACAGCAGTAGCAGCAGCAGACCCGTTTACCTTACTGACCTCCTCAGAGATTTGATGTGCAGAGAGGACGTAGTATGGGGCCTCCTCCTAGGGTTCTCATCAGGACACAGGGTGTGTCGAGAGCTCAGTCAGTAGGAGCTCGTCAGCAGAGACCTCAGCAGTCCATAGCCGGATCATCAGGATCTATAGCTCAGACATCTAGAGTACCAGCTGGAGCTGCTTCCCACTGGAGAGGACCAGGTAGCTGTTATGGTTGTGGTGTTGTTGGACATCATTGGAGAGATTTCCCACAGAACCCTAACAAGGGTAAGACACAGAGCTCAGAGCCTACTGTTGGAGATATGGCACGGAGTCACCAGATCTACGTAGTGGTCGAGAACTGCCAGGCTGAGCACCAGAGTACTGTGATTGAGACGACAGGTAGTATTGGTGGTATTTCCACCTCTATATTATTTGATTCTGGTTCTTCTGATTCTTTTATTGCACCATCCTTAGTAGAGCGTTGTAGGCTGGTGGCAGTTAGGCAGGGCCGTAGTTGGGACGTTGAGATGGCTTCTGGAGCCAAAATTTCTGTAGACTCCTTAGTTAAGGAGTGTGTAGTGGATTTGGGACCCTTCACCACTACTTCTGATCTTTGGATCCTTCCATTAGGATCTTATGGCATCATTTTAGGCATGGATTGGTTGTTCGCTCATAGAGCTAGAGTGGATTGTTACCATAAGACTATTGTTTGCATAGATGATCTTGGAGTAGAGTCAGTGATATCAGGAGTTAGGAGGGCCGTATCCATTCGCACCATCTCCGCTATGTAGCTTAAGCGGTGTGCATGACGGGGTTGTCAGTTGTTTGCTATTACGGTCAGTGACAGATCAGAGGATGAGTCAGGAGGACCTTCCCTCGATGACCATCCCATCTTATCAGAGTTTGCTGATGTGTTCCCAGGGGAGCTACCGGGGTTACCTCCCCCACGTGAGATAGATTTCCATATAGATTTAGTTCCGGGTGCAGAGCCTATCTCACGAGCACCCTATCGGATGACTACTTCTGAGTTATGTGAGCTCAAGTTACAGCTTGAGGGCCTTCTGGAGAAATGCCTAATCCATCCTAGTGTATCCCCTTGGGGTGCGCTAGTGATCTTCGTGAAGAAGAAGGATGGATCTCTTCAGTTGTGTATTGACTACCGTCAGCTGAATAAAGTAACGATCAAGAATCGTTACCCCCTTCCACGTATTGATGATTTATTTGATTAGATGAAGGGGGCTACAGTTTTCTCTAAGATAGATCTTAAGTCAAGGTACCATCAGCTCAGGATTGCGGAGACGGATATTCACAAGACAACATTCCGTACGAGATATGGCCACTACGAGTTCACAGTGGTACCTTTCGGTTTGACAAATGCCCCCGCAGTGTTTATGAGTTTGATGAATGGGGTATTCAGGACCTTCCTTGATCACTTCGTGCTCATCTTCCTTGATGACATTCTGATTTACTCACGCACACGTGAGGAGCACGAGGAGCACCTTCACCAGGTTCTTCAGTGTCTTCGCGAGCAGTGCCTTTACGGGAACTTGGAGAAGTGTGTGTTCTTTCAGCCTGAGGTGCAGTATTTGGGCCACATCATTTCTGGGGAAGGTATCACAGTCGATCCTTCCAAGATTCGAGCCATCATGGATTGGCCAGCACCCACTAGTGTGACTGAGGTGCGTAGCTTCATGGGTCTAGCAGGGTATTACAGGAGGTTTGTTCAAGACTTTTCTCGGATTGCGCACCCCATCACTTCCCTTCAGCGGAAAGGGAAGAAGTTTTTATGGTCAGATAGATGTGAGCAGGCCTTCAGTACACTGAAGGAATGCCTCACGAGAGCACCTATTCTTATAGTGCCAGATCCTCAGGGTGAGTTCTACGTTTACACAGATGCTTCCTTGGCAGGACTTGGAGGTGTGTTAATGCAGGAGGGTAGAGTAGTTGCCTTTGAGTCTCGCAAACTCAAAGATTATGAGCTCAATTATCCGACCCATGACCTTGAGCTTGCAGCAGTGGTACATGCCTTAGTGCGGTGGAGACATTTTCTTCTTGGCCAGAGATTTACACTCAGGACTGATCACTTGAGTCTTCGCCACCTCTTCATGCAGCCCAATCTCAACGCTCGTCAGTGGCGTTGGATGGAGTTACTCTGTGAGTATGACATGGAGATAGAGCATGTGAAAGGGAAGGAGAATGTGGTTGCAGATGCCTTGAGTAGGTGGAGACATGTGGCTATGGCCACCTCAGTGGGCACAGATTTGTGGAGTAGGATCTTGCAGCAGCTTCCTCAGGATAGCTTTCTACCTTACAGTCAGAGCAAAGATTGAGTCTCAGAGACCCCTTGAGGGGAGATTTGATGGATTTTCATTAGAGGCAGATGGTCTTCTTAGACACAGAGGTCAGATATATGCTCCTAGAGATGGAGGCTTGAGACATGACATTTTGACAGAGGCTCATCGTGCACCTTATTCAGCCCATCCTGGGGTGAAGAAGATGCACGCCACCCTGAGACAGTTGATATTCATTGGAGAGGACTTTGTAAGAGACGTGGCTTTGTTTGTGTCATGCTGTTTAGAGTGCTAGAGGGTGAAGGCCGAGCATCAGACATCCAACTGGCCTTCTCTATCCTCACTAGCATACCAGAGTGGAAGTGGGACACCATTTCCATGGACTTCATTGTTGGGTTACCTACGTCGAGATACCATCACAACGCCATCATGGTCATGGTGGATAAATTGAGGGGGAAGGTAGCTCATTTTTCTCCAGTGATAGACCACCTATACAGAGAGTGACATGTGGCACGAGTATACCTTGATGATATTTTCAAATTACATGGGATTCCGTATTTGGAAGATCATCATGACGACCTACCGACGCTTTGTACAGATTCCCATTTCTGGACCACCATGAGGGGAGATTTATGATTTTCTCAGAGACGAGGATTAATTTTAGCACAACTTATCACCCTGAGATATATGGTCAGACTGAGTGGGTGAATCAGTGCATTTTGGAGGATATGCTCACCGATGTACCTGATGGATCATCCCAGTCGAGATGGGAGGAGTATATGTATTTGGTGGAGTTTGCATACAATAATAGTTTCCAGAGTTATGATAGGCATGGACTCATTTGTCAGGATTTTTTATGGTAGAGAGTGAAGGACACCTCCTAGTTGTGACAGGATTGAGGACAGGGTTTCCCTTGGGCCAGCATTATTACAGGATATGGAGCAGCAGGTTACCTTGATCAGATAGATATTGCAGGAGGTGCATGACAGACAGAAGAAGTATACCAGACCAGCATAGGACAGATCGCATAGTTTTGACGGTAGGCATGAAGGTGTTTCTTCGTGTCAGACCCCATAAGAGCCCTATGAAGTGGCATGGAAAATGTTCTAAGCTTGCTCCTAGTTTTTTGGGTCCACTTTGAGATCTTGGAGTGCCTCGGTCCCTTGGCCTATCGCCTAGCATTGCCACCTAGCTTATCTCACTGTCCATGATGTGTTTCACATTTCTGTGCTTAGGAGATATATTTCTGATCCTTCTCGCGTGCTAGATTGGACCGCATTGCAGGTGCAGGATCAGGGGTAGGTGATGGTGGAGCACGTATGTCATTATAGAGTGCAGGACCATTGGGCCTTCGTGGTAGAGAGATTGATCAGGTTATGGGGTCCAATGGCCACAAAGGTATGACGTAGAGTCAGTGATATCATGAGTTAGGAGAGGACGCTATCCACTTACCATCTCTGCTATGTGAGCTAAATTTCGCGACACCTTTTCTATTTGACTTGCTATTACGAGTCAGTTGACAGGTCTAAGGATGAGTACAAGAGATGCTTAACCTGCCCAGGTTCCGATTAACCGACTTACCATCTTAACTCAGTTTTTTGATGTTGTTCCCAGGGGAGCTACCGGGGTTAGCTTCCCCACTTACATTGACTTAGCACAATTATGATCTAGGTCTCCGGGCATTTAGCATGCCTATCTCACGAGAATCTATAGGGATGGTAACACTTGGAGCTATGTTAGCTTAATTGCATATTGATCTTCTGGAAAAAGGCCTCAATCCGTAATAGTGTCAATCTAACTTGGGTTAACACCATGATGATATTTGTATACTTTTGAATGGTTCATTTCTTCGGTTTAATTGACTTAAACATCAGCTTGAATAAATAATTCTAATCATACCCCCTTCCACGTATTGAACTTGATTAATTGGACAGATGAATGGGATGACAGTTTTGACATAAATAGATCTTAATTAAAGGCCCCCAGTCAGCTCAGGATTGCGGACACAGATATTCACAAGAAAGCATTCCATACGAGATTTCGGCCACTACAAGTTCACAGTGGTACCTTAAAATACGGTTTGACGAATTCCCGCGCGGTGTCTTATGAGTTTGATGAATGGGGTATTCAGGAAATTCCTTGATCTCTCCATGCTCATATTTCTTGATGAGATTCTAGTTTAATCACGCATCTTGTGACGAGCACGAGAAGCACCTTCGCCAAGGGTTCTTCAATGTCTTTACGACCTAAGCATCCTTATGACGGGAATTCCATTGGAGAACCTGTGCGTCTCTTTCAGCCTTATTCTGTAGTCATTTGGGCCACATCATTTCTGGGGAAGGTATCGCCGTCGATCCTGTCCAAGATTCAAGCCATCATGTATTGGCCAGCACCCACTAGTGTGACCGAGGAGCGAAGTTTCATGGGAGTCTAGCAGGGTACTACAGGATATTTGTACAAGACTTTTCTCGGATTACGTACCCATCACTTCTCTTCAGCAAAAAGGGAAGAAATTTTTATGGTTAGATAGATGTGAGTAGGCCTTCAGTTTACATTGAAGGAATGCCACATTGATGAGCATCTATTTCTTTTACAGTGATTGATCCTCAGGGGGATTTCCTCCACCAATCTGCACAGATGCTTCCTTTGTAAGACATTTATGTATTGGGTGTGTTAAATGCAGGAGGGAAAACCCTACATTGCCTTTGAGTCTCGCAAACTGAAAGAGTTCTTTTAGCTCAATTATCCAACCCATTTGACCTTGACCTTGCAGCAGTTGTTTCATTCCATAATGCTTCTCTTTAGACATTTTCTTGCTTGGTCGGAGATAATATACTTAGGATTTATCAACTTAGAAATCTAGTGCCACCTCTTCAGCTAAGCCCATTTCATGCACACGCTCGTCAGCAGCGTTCCGATGGAATTTTGTCTGTGAAGTATGACAGGACCGCCACCTAGACGAGACTGTGAAAGGGTCCTAGGACCATGTGGTTGAACCCTGCCTTGGGTAGGCAGAGAAAATGTTAGACCTATCGCCACCTATGGAGTGGGCACAGATTGTGAAACCGAGTAGCATTACTTGCAGTGAGCTTCCTAACGACCGCCGCCCTACCTAAGTAGACAGATTTTGAGACCGCCGTCTCAGAGACCCCTTGAGTAGTGGATATACGATGGACCACCACTTATGCACAAAGATGGCAGTTCTATTTCTGAAAAACACAGAGGTCATAATGTTGAAATGTTCCACAAAAACTTAAAGCTTACAAAGAGGTTTATAAATGCATTCTAAGTTTGTTTTGATTCCTTTAGAAGTTCCATATTTGAGACCTTATTATTCAGCCCATCTCATTTTTTTAGCTAAGATGCTATATGCCAATTTTTAGACAGTTGTATTTCAACTCTGGATAAAATTCATCTACTCACAGAGACTAATTTGGCATTTGTTTAACTAGATTCTCACTTTCCATTACAAGAGAAAAAGGAATATAAATCCGAGCATTCAGTTTCTTTGTCATTTCCTTGCTATAAAATCAACATTGCTAAATGCAGAGTATAAGTCTGGACACCATTTTCCTATTTATTTCAATACAATGGGTTACATACATTCAAAATAGCATCTCGACGCCATCATGGTTACGGTGGATCCATTGACGAAGGTAGATCATATTTTCTCCAGTAAAGGCCACGCTACTCACAGGGATTACTCTGCTGTCAAGATTTAATTTTCCCTTGTTTTAGAAAGTCAGATTACTTGGGATCTCCGCGGAAGATCATTTACGACCTTAAACCTCTTTTATCATTTCAAACTTCCCATTTAGGTTTGCACCATTATGTACAGTGTTTGTATCTCGGGATCGTAAGCACTCTCTTTTCAACACAGCTTATCTATGATTTTTGTAGTTATTAGTATTGTTGTTTCAGATAGAGAGGTAGAAATCATTATTTTGTAGGATATCCTCAGGATTTACAGTGATGAGATCGATCCAATCGTAGTTTTTCTCGAGTATATGTATTATTGTGTGAGCTGATTGCATGGTGTAATAGTTTCTAATGTCCAGCTAGGCATAGTGAGTCTCACTTCTAGATTGACTTTGTACAAAAAATAAAGATGTGTATTGGGACATGGGTGAATATGTTGTTGACTAGGATTGAGGACATGTTCTTTTTCCTTGGTGCCAGCATTTTTAAGTCAAGATATGGAGCAGCAGGTTATCTTCATCAGATAGATATTGCAGGAGGTGTAGGATAGGCGGAAGAAGTATGTTGACCAGCATAGGATAGGTCGTAGTTATTAGGTGTGTAGGAAGATGTTTATACATGTTAGACCGCATAAGATCCCTATCCATTATGGAAAAGTTTCTAAACTTTCTCCTACATTTGTGGGTCCCTTTGAGATCTTAGAGTGCATCAGTCCCTTGGCCTACCATCTAACGTTTCCACCTATCTTGTCTCACATCCATGATGTGTTTCACATTTCTGTTCTTAGGAAATATATTGCTGATCCTTATCACGTGCTAGATTGGACCGCATTGTAGGTGCAGGATCAGAGGTAAGTGATGGTGGATCCCATCCACATTATAGAGCATAGGACCCTGCGCCTTCGCGGTAGAGAAATTGACCAGGTTCGGGTGCAGTGGGATAAATATGATGAGACTGCAACTATATGGGAGGAAGTTATAATACTACGAGGATTTCAGTTCCCACACCTGTTCGAATGACTTCCAGGAGGAATTCAAGTCTAAGGGGAGGGGGATGTAGTGCCCACTTCCCTTCTACACCATTTTTGTTTAAATTGTTTTTGCGACTGATCGACTACACTTATGGACATTGTATGTATGGCTTTTTTATTTAGCATGATACTAAATGTCATAGAGTTACTAGACTGTTGTTGATTTCGATTCTTTATATGATGCATGTGGATCTACTGGTAGAGACATTTGATGATTGATATTTGTATACTGTTGTGGACATGGGTATTTATACATATAATTTTAACATGCGATATACTCTCGTTAATCATATTGAGTAGGACTTGATAAATTGAATTAATGTTGATGATCGTTTTTACATGGATGAAAAATGGGATAGGAATGTTACTAGGAATTTATAAATGATTCGTAATTACCTAGTTGATATTAGTTCGTATATAGATGATTTTAGATTAAATTTCATATTTTGGCATGGATATTTTAATACGGCCATGAGGCTAAATGAGTTATTCTATGTTTTGCAGGTATAATTATATTCACAATAACATCAGGGGAATTGGAGACCAATCACATTGGAATTCTAGATGAATTCAATAAGGGTAACCATGACAACATGTAATTGTGTGTGTGTTAGAATTATTTCGTTAGGGAAAATTGTGACCTAGGGGTCATGTGTTGTTTTGTTTTAATTTTCCCTTTTTATTAATGTTAGTATGTGTTTTTGTTAGTAAGTGAAATTTTTACTTGTGTTCTTATTCATATTATTTGGATTGGTGTTTACCCCTTTGATTAGTCATGGGTTGTAGTGTCTTAATTAAGTTAATTTGAATTTTTCCTAAACTAATTAAAGGATATGACCAAATGAGAGTTCATTTATTAGGCTTGATTTACTTGGGATTTTATGTGGTTTGATGTGTGTTTGAGTTTTGAGTGTAACACACTCTACCCCACATGGGAAACTCGAATTTGGCCTTAGAGGCCAAATTTCAAAGCTTGTGGGACAAGTCAAACTTGTCCCACACCTCTTAAAACCCCATGCCAACCCTACCTATGGGTTGGAAGGTCAAATTTAGGGTCTTTTAGGTGTTTTGGGGGGATAAAAAGGGTAAAATATTAATTGCACTTTCTTTCAAAATTTAATTTTGTCCTTTGGGGGAGTGGGCTTAGATGGAGTGTGTAAGGTAACTTGCTTTTCTTTCAACCACTTATTAATGGTGCATTGGAATATGAGGTTGACCAAGTGATGTGGAGTGGATGGAAAAGGCGGGTGGCATCCTAATTGGAGCCACATCATCCCTCCCTCTCTTTTCTCTATTTATTTTGATCCTCTTGTTTGTTTTGGGGGTTAGAAGTTTTCATTTTGAGTCTTTTGTATTTTGGAGAGGAGAGGATTTTGAAGGAGTTTGTGGATTTTTGGAGCTTGTTGATACTTGTGGGAATTTTGTTGGAGCATTGTTGATGATTGCTTGATCTTTGGAGGGATTTGAGACTTCATACTTGGAGCAAGCTCTACCATGGAAAGGTAGGAGCTTCACCTTTGTTTGCATTATGTTTCTTTTTTTTGTTATATGAATGTATATTTATGTTGTGTTGAATGTTGTTGTTTGAAATGCTTGTTGGGAATGGGTAGAATGCCTGTTAGCATACGTTGGTTAATAGATTTGTCTTAGGTGTCAATCTTATCACTTTATCTCTTCTTCTGTTATTCCATCATTCTCTGCTTCTGTTGAGGATCTTCTCCATTCATTTAGGAAGTCCAGTACAAATTTCTGTCCTATAAATACTGTACGTGAGCTTTGTGTTAGACAGAATAATATGAGATAAACAATCTCTTCTATTTCTCCTTCATTCGCTGTCTCTCAGTTTGGTATCAGAGCAAACTAGATCTCTGCCTATGCGTTGGAAAGGAGAGACTGTTTCTCTTTCTGCCTGAGCATGGAAAAGTGTGGTCAGGGTCGTTTGTCTTCTATTGTCTTGCGTGGAGATTAGAGGAGTCCTGCTGCTACTGCTGCATGGAGATCTGATGCTGCGTGTGAAGTCTCTTTTTAGCCTGAGTGAGGAAGAGGATAAAAATAGTGTAGAAGATTGGCTTTATCAACACTCTGAGGCGAGACATAAAGGAATCAGCAGAAGAAGCGATCTTGGGTTCTCTCGATACGTTCAACCAAAACACGCATGTATCTAGATTATCCGCTGCAGAATTGAGCCATTTCCGAACATTCGCTAATGGAGTCTTCAATTTGGGATCAGCCCATTCCCATAATAGTGTGACTGAATGCTGAAGCTCGTACATTGTATTATCGAAGATCTTTGAGCATCTTTTGAGATCCGAAACGCTAGGATTATCTATTATCAGCTTTAGAATAGATTGAGAAACCTGTTTGGATTCATCGACGCTCAGATTAACTGCAATAAAAGTGAGCAGTGGCACTAAAATCAATTACATCGAACTCATGGCCAACCGAGCCATGTTCGAAACCTGAACATGTTGAAGACTGCTGCTGGACGTGGAGACTGCCTGAGCGTGTTGAAGACTGCTGCTGCTGCTGAACGTGGAAACTTGATCTGAAAGGATCAAACACAAGCTGGACGTGGAGATTTACTCAGCCACCTGCTCGACAAACTAGTTCGTGGAGAAGGACTCATTCGACAGACTAGAGAGAAAACTCTTGAATACTTTCTTTTCGAGGTAGTCAGCTACCAAGCAAAGTCGAGTCGGCTGAGGGAAGAATTAGAAGCCGGATACGACACGTGGAGAAGCCGATTGTGACGAACGAAGAAGAACGCCCTACAAAGTGTCACCGTCTCACAGCACGTGAATATCACGAGCATCTACGAGCCAGTAATTCTCGTCAGTGAGTCCAAATTGTAATAACTTTTCAAATAAATAAATATTTTTTTTATTACAATGTCTGCTCCGAAGTTACTTCTGTCTGACGCTCAGTTGCTCAAAGGGCCTAATTTTACGGCCTGGAAGACAAAAATGAAGACAATCCTTCAGTTTGAAGGATTATGGGGAATTGTCATAGGGTCTGTGCCTACTCCCACAGCCCCCGATGAACTAATAAAATATGACATGGCTAGTGCTAAAGCCTTGATGCTGATAATGCTCAGTATCAGTGATGATGTGCAACCGCATGTTCGGAATGCGGAGAAACCCAAGGAGGCCTGGGACAAGTTGGCAACCATTTATGAAGCCAAAAATTAGACAAAGATCCTTCATCTTCAGTCAAAGCTACACACCCTCTCTATGGGGTCTGACGAGAAAGTGGAGGAATTCTTACGTCGCGTGGCTGAGCTGAGATCAGAGTTATTAGCGCTCGGTGAAACGGTGGACGATAAACTTCTCGTCCCAATCACCTTGAGAGCACTCCCTTCTCAATTCTGAGTGTTTGTTACAACACTGAATGTGTCTAAACAAACAGTGACATTCGAAGAGCTTGTGAATTTGCTACAGTAGGAAGAGGCCATCACTTCATCGCATGAGGAGTCTCAGGACAAAGCCTTGTTCTCAAAGCCTAATCGTGGCCAAAAGAATCGGAAAGGTCCCCCAGAGAAGCCAAATCCAGCGCAACCAAAACAGAAAGATCAAAATTCAAAGAGATGGTGTCACATTTGCAGAACCAATACTCACGACACTGATCACTGTTGGCACAACAGCTTGAAACAAGGGCCTTCAAGCCATACAAGCACATCCGGGCGTGAAGATTTTCAAAATTCCAAATGACGTCCCCACTGGAGAAAGCAAAAAGGACATCTTGCAGCCCAACAAGAAGATGATGACTCTGATGAGGAGACATCAGAAGGAGCCCATTGTAGTAAGAATCTTGTACTCGTCTCTCAAACTTCTCAGCCCACGAAGAAAGTCTGGTTGATAGACTCTGGTGCAAGCAAGCATATGTTAGGTGACAAGAAGCTGTTTGATTCACTACACGAAGAACCAACTGGAGATCGAGTTCGAATAGCGGATGACAAAGAGTACATTGCAGAAGGAATAGGGAATGTGACCATTCCTCTGAGGCCACGAAAATGTACACTTACAAAGGTACTATATGTTCCTGGCTTGACTAGCAACCTTTTGTCAGTTACTCAGCTCTTGAATCATCACCTTAAGGTAGAATTTCTTGTTCAAAATGGCATTAAATCATGCTTAATCTCCCGACAAGGTACGGTTCTTGCTAAAGATTTTGTAAAAGATAAGTTATTTGCTTTAGATACTGTTTCATCTTCTGCAGTAGCTTTATCTGCTTCAACAATAGAATCAACTGCCTTATGGCATTTTAGATATGGACACTTGTCGGTCAGCTCATTACACCAGATGAGTTCAAAAGAAATGGTCCGTGGACTACCCAAATTGTCCAGTTCCTTGCCTATTTTCCCTGGTTGTCTTGCAGGAAAACAACACAGAGATCCGTTTCAAGTGAGCACCTTCCATGCCAAGAAGTGTCTGGAGGTAGTTCATACCGATCTGAACGGCCCATTGCCTGCTTCATTTTCAGGATACAAGTACTTCCAGTTGTTCGTGGATGACCACTCTCGCAAGATGTGGGTATATTTCCTAAAGAAGAAAAGTGAGGCTCTTCAACACTTTCAGAACTTCTATCATCGTGTTGTCAAAGAGTCTGGACAACCACTTCTTCTACTCCACTCAGATCGAGGGGGGGAATTCACATCAAAGAAGTTCTTGGCCTTCCTAAACCATCACAGCATTAAGCAGCACCTGACTACTCCCTACACGCCCCAGCAAAATGGCATTGTTGAGCGTCGCAATCGCACAGTGATGGAGATGGCTCGCTGCATGCTATCAACTGCAAAGCTAGGAGATCGCTATTGGGCTGAAGCAGTACAAATGGCTGTATATCTTCTCAACAGGGCACCAACAAATATTCTACTGAACAAGACGCCAGAAGAGGTATGGAGTGGTAAAAAACCATCAATTTCTCATTTGCGAGTATTTGGTTGCACAGCATACATGCATGTCCCAGCTCAGAAGAGAAAGAAGGTAGAGCCAAAAACACTCCCGTGTATCCTTCTTGGCTACAGTACTACCTCGAAGGCGTATCGTCTCATGGATCCTGAGACAAAGAAAATATACGAGAGTCGGGATGTGGTTTGTGATGAGTCATCCTTTGACTCAATAGTATCAACAGAAGATCCACTTCCAACCACATCTCACCGATTAGTCTCTGAATCAGATGATGAGCTAGAGGAGACTACTCAAAGAAAAGAAATGAGCTACCAGGAGAACTATTTGTTGACCTTGGAGAACTGCAGAATGTGACTCCACATCAATCCTCACGGCAACAACACAGTTCTTCTCAAAAGCAGTCAAGTTCTCATCCGAAGTGGGTACAAAGCACTATCAAGGACTCACATTTGCAACAACTCCCAGATACATCATCTGGAGTCAAAACAAGGAGTCAAACAAGAAATGAGGTAAACTTTACACTCATGAGTTCACTGATGAATAGCTCTGAGCCAGATAATGTTCATGAAGCACTCAGTCAAACTCAGTGGAAGGAAGCTATGGATACAGAATATGACTCACTCATGAAAAATCAGACATGGGAACTTGTCGATCTACCTACAGGAAAGAAACCCATAGGCTGCAAATGGGTTTTCAAGACAAAATATAAGGCAGATGGATCCATTGACAAACATAAAGCACGACTTGTAGCCAAAGGATATGCTCAGAAAGAAGGCATCGACTATGAAGAAACCTTTGCACCCACTGTGAAGATGAAGACCATCAGAGTAGTTTGCGCACTTGCAGCACAGAAAGGATGGAGACTTCAGCAGATGGACGTCAAGAGTGCTTTCCTAAATGGTGATCTGAAAGAAGAAGTATACATGACCCAACCTGAAGGATTTGTTGATGAAAATCAGCCTAAAAAGGTATGTCGTCTCATCAAATCTCTTTATGGACTGAAACAAGCTCCCAGGGCATGGTATATCAAGATCAATGATCACCTTTTGCAGCATGGGTTCACTCGTAGCCCCTCAGATTCAAATTTGTATATAAAGAAGGTAGGAAAAGAAATTGTCATTCTGGTTGTTTATGTAGATGATCTTGTGATCACTGGTAGTTCAGAAGATCAGGTTGATATTGTAAAGAATGATCTCAAAAGAACCTTTGACATGACAGATTTGGGGCTACTACATTACTGTCTTGGCTTGGAGATATGGAAAAAGGAGCATCACATTTTTGTCTCCCAGACAAAGTATGCCAAGACACTCCTGGAAAAGTATAGAATGTCTGACTGTAAACCTATATCCACTCCCATGGAAAAAGGCTTGCAACTTTCAAGATTCCAGGACTCACCTCAAGTAGATGCTACTCTCTACAGGAAATTTGTTGGAGGGCTCATCTATTTGACATACACCAGACCAGATTATGCTATGCTGTCAGCTATCTTTCTAGGTTCATGCAGGAGCCAAAGAAATGTCACTGGAATGCAGCAAAGCATGTTTTGAGATATGTCTGAGGAACAACTAATTATGGTCTGGAATATAAAAAGAATGATCAATTCTTCTTACAGGGATATGTCGACTCAGACCACGCTGGATCTGTTGATGATAGGAAGTCAACTACAGGATACATATTTCATCTCGGATCTGGACCTATCTCGTGGATAAGCAAGAAGTAGAATGTTGTTTCTATCTCATCCACAGAGGCAGAATATCGCGCCACACGAGGAGCTGTGTGTGAAGTGATATGGTTACGTCACATTTTGGATGACCTGGGAATTCCTGAAAAATAGTCACCTATTCTCTATTGCGACAATCAGAGTGTGTTGAAGCTCGTGTAGAATCCAGTCTTTCATGAACGAACAAAGCATATTGAAATTGACTGCCATTTCATTCGAGAGCACGTCTTGAACCATCAAATTCAGCTCCAGTACTGTCCTACTGAAGCACAAGTTGCTGACATTCTCACTAAATCCCTTGGAAAAGTGAAATTTGAATTTTCAGAGGTCACATTTGCAAGAATAATGTAATAAGGGGGGGAATGTTAGCATACGTTGGTTAATAGATTTTTCTTAGGTGTCTATATTATCACTTTATCTCTTCTTCTGTTATTCCATTATTCTCTGCTTCTGTTGTGTATCTTCTCCATTCATTTAGGAAGTCCAGTATCAAATTTCTGTCCTATAAATACTGTACGTGAGTTCTTGTGTTAATAGAATAATATGAGATAAACAATCTCTCAATTTATTTCTCCTTCATTTCTGCCTCTCAATTCAAGTTGGGATTGGGAGGAGATTATGGGGTGTTTAATTGAGGGAGGCATAAGAGATCATTTTCTTCAGGAGGGAGTTATAAATTGGGTGCCCACCTAGTAAGAGAAATGCTTGCATTTTCTTATTGCTTACTTAGAGGTCAAGCCATAAGATATTGGGAGATTTAATGGGAGGTTGGAGGGATAATTGTTACTTGAGGGAGGCATAAGATTTGTTAGGGGTATTGCATGTTTTGCATTGGAGGTATTTTAGGTGGCACCCATTCCCATTGGGAGACATAATGGCCTCCCCATAGGTTTCCTTATTGGATTTATTGATAAGCCTTGTGACTTCATTTATGTGATTGGTTATTCCTCTTGTTGTGTTGTTGATTTTTGCCTAGGATTATTAATGAATTGAAAATTTTATGTTAAGTTATGTGGAAGCTAGTAGTTGCCATGAGTTAGATTTTCTCCCATTGTAATGTGGTTCTCAGGGGCCAATGGAGAGGATGGCTTCTCTTCTCTATTGGGTATCTTGGTTGGGAGGAAGCGTTGCCTCTCCCCTTATTTTGTTATGAATCAATTAAAACTATTGGATGGAGCTACCAATGTTGATGTTTGAAGCATTGGAACCTTGTAGATGACAATGTGAAACCATGGACAGTATGTTTACCCAATTTGAGTAAGGAACAAGTGTAATATTGCTTTCAAAATATTTTAGTTCCAAAATTGTAAAATGTTCCTAATCTCATTAATTTGGAAAATGTTGTAACAAGTATTTTGAAGGAAAGTCACTATTAACTTCATTAGCAGGTTGCAATGTGGATGGATATTAAAATTTAAAAAAGACAATCTAATTAAACTTTAACTTGGCAATTTTGGAACCTCATATGGTATGTTGATCTTGTTGAAATTTAGTAGTTCTTACCTAAAGTAATGGAAATATTGTTGAAACCCTCTTGAGGAATGTTGTTGAAATTTACTTTAAAAATAAATTATATACATTAAATTCCATTTTGTTGCTTAAAAGAGTTGTATTGAAAATGAGAATGTTAGTGAATTTTTCTCTTCTAGATGCAAGCATAGTTGATGGAAAGACTTAAGGTTTTAGATAGTTTCCAATATGGAATTAAAGTAATTTTATGTACTAGCTCTATTATGTTCTTCCCCATTTAAGAATTTATTGTCAAATCCATCAGCAAATTGTAAAGGGAAATGAAATTAATCTTTAGAATTTCCCATACAATGCCCTTATTAAATTGTGTAGAAATTGAAATTTTAATGCAAAGACTTCTAAGCTTATTAAGTTCATTACCCTCATTTCATTAATAAGGAAACTAATATTTTAAATATTTTCCATTTAAGTAATATTAGAAACTAATTACTTTATTATTATTAAATTTACCAGCATATAACAATATACTATTAATATTTTCCCTTTGTATGGACTATGAGTATATTTTATAAAACAGCCAAGAATAACATTAAAAATATAAGCAATGGAACCTTGCGTATGAATACCATGTAGGCCTCTTATGTCTCATTGGGTGGGCTTCCCAAGGTCTACGAAATGATTCATACCTAATTGCAAATCAAACTATGGTTAGTGGGTCTGATACAAACAGTCTGCAGTCTAATGAACTCTTTTCCCAGATTAATGATAGTTCTGAAGATGGTCAATAGAGGACCCTTGTAATAAATTCTCCGGTGCTCATATCATTTTGAACACGCTTATTGGGCAAATTTTGATAAATTTATCCGAAGGAGAATCCTCAATGAATTACCAGGAGCATTTGATAATGATTTAACAACTTGGTTGGATAATGTTTTGTTGGATCCAAAACCTCCTTTGCTCCTGTAGGAATCCGCTTCATTACACTATTCGAAATGAATTCAGATTTGCGGCTTTGGATCCCTGAAAGAATACAAATAGTTGGAAATTTGTGGATAATTTACCTGCACTCAACTGGTGAAGCTTTACATTCTTTAACCATATTCACCATTTATTGATTGTTCGTGACAATGGTAGGTAACACGCCTAGCCCTGAAGCTTCAGCTATTCACCACCATTCTCTATTGGAAGGCCAGGGCCGAATAAAACAGTCATTATGCCTAATCACCTTCAATTTAATTTCTATGGAAAACCATTTTTTTATTGCATCATTCGAACTGTTAATATCAATTTGGCCAGAAAAACGTGGATACTAGATTTACAAAATCTAAAGGAACCAAATGACAAACATGCGGACTACTTACCCACTAGTCTTCTCAACCAAATAGAATATGTTTATGTCCAAAAACACATGGATTTAACAAACCATGGAATCCATAAGCTAAAATTCAAAGCTTTGCACCACCAGAAGAACATTCAAAATATTATTTGACATATTTACGAATTGTTTGAATCAACAGAACCTAGATATATCAAAACAAATTTGTTAAGAAGTACAACAATATAGGCAATGATACACACTTGTAAGGACAATCCTTTATTCTATTCAAAAAAAAAATAGAACCTTTATGTGGTTAATTTTGTTTATATTCATGTAAAACAATTGCAGTTAAATTTGAGACATGTCATTTTTTGAGTGTCAATAGATTTGTAGTGAATTTTAAACAATATTTCCAATGAATAAATAATCATTATGTACAAGAAAAAAACTTCCATTAATTTAAGACTCTTGGTACATTCCTTTCCATTTGGTTTCTGGAAATTTATGCAACAACAAAAAAACATTGTATCATTCTTTCACATTAAATCCATAAACAAAATATAGAGTATAACTCCTTTAATTGCAATAATACCAACTTGTAATCAAGAAATACAACATCAAGGTGTTCCATTACAAATTAGTTATACAAGTTCATCACTTCAAGTTTGGGAAATCTTACAAGTTGAGATTTCATTTCACAAGGGACATCAAACTGTCTTTTCAAACTCAAGAACAACAAATGCATACTCACGTCATTCTTGAATTTGATCACACAAAGAGTAGGGGAAATGTAGTCACTTCCACCCAACCAAGACATTAGAATGAAGAGGAGAATCCACTTCATTGGCCCCCTGGCCCCAAATTTTACAGTGTAATAAAAAATGTGATCCAACTCATGGAATATTAGCATAATTCCATAAATTGTTTACAAGCAACATTTTCACAATAAAACATTCCCAAACAGAATGTATGTTACAACTACATTAAAACATGAAAAACAATAAAAGGCTTCATCATCCTCATTGTCAATGTAAGCAAGAATTTCTATGGGGGATTCTGCTTTTTCCTCCCAAGGGAGGAAAATCATATCATCATCCATTACAACCTTGAGGCCAATGAAATTATGCCAAAGACACTATCCTCCTGCATAATCTATTTTAGAAATTCTTCATTCTCCAATGCATAAGAAACAAGTGGGTAACAATAATAAAATGAACATAAATTTGGTTGAGGGAAAGTCAAACATAGTTAAAACATAAGGATTGCCTTAAAACATGTAAGATCAAAAGTGAAATCTATTTCCTACAATTTGTCATCTAAAATAGCATAACAAAAGGATCTAAATCTTTAGGTAACCATAGGAAAGCATGGTATGTAATCATTTAAGAGGTTATAGGGACAAGTTTAACTTGTCCCAAAATGCCTCCAAAATCAGCACAAGGACTTAATTTGTTTTACCAAGGTAGACTGGAAGTGTTTCACAATCAAAAGTATATTTAAGGTTTTATTGGCACATTCTTCCAATACTTAATAAAACATAGAAGCCAACAACCTCTATTAATTACCAAAATCAACATAGGTCATCTAAATTGTCATTAAAAATAAAGATTACTCACAAGCATAAAAATATCACAAAATGAAAATCATATAGAAAGAAACAAAAGATAGTTACAACATAAAACACTGCAAAGGTGGACACCTACCAAGTAGTGCACAAACATAAAGGGATGAAAATAGAAATTCATTGGTGAAACAATTTAGAAGGATTACCCCATTCTATATCTCCTAACAAATCTACAAACACACATCTTAAATAATTCCATTTGAACTCTTGTTGAAAATTCATCTAGTTTGGGAAACAAGAAAGTCTATCAATTCATTCCAACTATGATAATTTAAAGGGACATATTTTACCTGAAAATGGAAATAAGTCAATTTGGACCTATTTGGCCATATCAAAGGGTCCAAAATAATTAAATATCCAAAGTTAAAGTAATCAAAATCATTTTGATATATAATCAAACAGCAAAATCAAAGCAATTAACAATACATTGTTACAATTTTACTAACGATTATATCAAAATCCAAATGCCCTTTCCATTTCTAGGTCTACT
The DNA here is from genome assembly GCA_019776745.2 of Taxus chinensis. NCBI lineage: Eukaryota > Viridiplantae > Streptophyta > Pinopsida > Cupressales > Taxaceae > Taxus > Taxus chinensis. The sequence continues at coordinate 108,075,680 of CM034157.1, forward strand.
TGATGGACGCACAAGAAGAGAATGTATATTGCTATATATTAAATGAATACAAGCACACGCCTTTATATAGGCGATAGCTGAGGAGAACCGTGAACAGTTAGACGGTTATTCAACTGTCTGATAACAATGTATTAAACTAATGTATTAACTTGCTAACATTCCCCCCCTTAATACATTGCTCTTACAAATGTACCCCCTAAACAAATCAAACTTCACCTTGCCGAGAGGCTTGGTGAGAATATCTGCAACCTGAGAATCAGTAGGGCAGTACTGGAGCTGAATTTGGTGGTTCAAGACCTGTTCACGAATGTAGTGACATTCGACCTCAATATGCTTTGTTCGTTCATGGAAAACAGGATTCTTCACAAGCTTCAACACACCTTGATTGTCGCAGTGAATGATGGGAGGTTTCTCTTCAGGAATCCCTATATCTGCAAGAATGCGACGTAACCAAATTACTTCGCACACAGCTCCTCGTGCAGCGCGGTATTCAGCCTCAGTGGATGAGAGAGCAACAACAGTTTGCTTCTTGCTGATCCATGAGATAGGTCCAGACCCGAGATGAAAAACATATCCTGAAGTGGATTTCCTGTCATCAACGGATCCTGCATAGTCCGAGTCTGTATATCCCTGTAAGAAGAACTGAGTGTTCTTCTGATACTCCAGACCAAAGTCAACTGTACCTCAGACATATCTCAACACATGCTTTGCTGCTATCCAATGACATTTCTTCGGCTCCTGCATAAATCTGGCGAGATAGCTCACCGCAAAGCAAAGATCTGGTCTGGTATAAGTCAAGTAAATGAGACTCCCCACAAGCTGCCTGTAGTGAGTGCCATCTACCTGTGGTGAATCCTGGAATCTAGATAGTTGCAAACCTTTTTCCATAGGTGTGGACATTGGTTTACAATCTGACATCCCATACTTTTCCAGGAGTGTCTTGGCATATTTCATCTGGGAGACGAAGATATGATTCTTCTTCTGCCATATCTCTAAGCCAAGACAATAGTGAAGTAGCCCCAAATCAGTCATGTCGAAGGATTTCTTCAGATCATTCTTTACATCATCTACAAGATTGTCAGAACTTCCTGTGATCACAAGATCATCTACGTACAAAACCAGAATGACAATCTCTGTTCCTACCTTCTTGATATACAAATTTGTATCTGAGGGGCTACGAGTGAATCCATGCTGCAATAGGTGATCATCAATTTTTATATACCATGCCCTAGGTGCTTGTTTAAGTCCATAAAGAGACTTTATCAGACGACATACCTTGTGTGGTTGATGCTTGTCTACAAACCCTTCAGGTTGGGCCATGTACACTTCTTCTTTGAGATCACCGTTCAGAAAAGCACTCTTGACATCCATCTGCTGAAGTTTCCATCCATTTTGTGCTGCTAGTGCATATACAACTCTGATGGTTTTGATCTTCGTAGTGGGTGCAAAGGTCTCGTCATAGTCAATTCCTTCTTGCTGAGCATAACCCTTTGCAACAAGTCGTGCTTTGTGTTTGTCGATTGAACCATCTGCCTTATATTTTGTTTTGAAAATCCATTTGCAGCCAATGGATTTCTTACCTGGAGGCAGATCGACAAGTTCCCACGTCTGATTCTGAATCAGGGAATCATATTCAGCATCCATAGCCTGTTTCCACTGTGGTTGGTCTAATGCCTCACGAACAGTGTCAGGTTCGGTGCTCTCAACAACTGAACTCATGAGTGCAAAATTTACCTCATGTCTAGCTTGACTTCGTGTTCTAACTCCCGTAGAAGTACCAGGAAGTGAGTTCAGGTGTGCATCCCTGATAGTACTCTGGACCCATTTCAGACGTTGGCGCTGCTGATGTGAAGATGTGTTTTCCAGTGTGCCAAGATCAACGAACAAATCTCCACTCAGCTCTTCTTCTCTCTGAGAAGAATCATCTTGCTCATCATCTGGATGTGTGAGCAATCTATGTGACGAGGTCGGTACTGGATCTCCATTGTGTGGCAAGGAGTCAAAGGACGACTCATCACATACCACATCTCGACTCTCGTAGATCTTCTTCGTCTCAGGATCCATGAGACGATATGCCTTTGAGGTAGTACTATACCCCAAGAAAAGACATGGCAGTGTCTTTGGATCGATCTTCTTCCTTCTTTTATCTGGAACATGCATATATGCAGTACAACCAAAAACTCTTAAATGATGAATAGAAGGTTTACGACCAGTCCATACCTCTTCCGGTGTCTTGTTCTGCAAGATCTTCGTGGGTGCCCGGTTGAGTAAATACACTGCTGTCTGGACTGCTTCTGCCCAAAACTGATCCTCCAACTTGGCGGTTGAGAGCATACAACGAGCCATCTCCATGACAGTCCTGTTGTGGCGCTCAGAAATCCCGTTCTGTTGGGGCGTATAGGGAGCAGTCAAATGTTGTTGAATGCCATGCTGCTTCAGGTATGCTAAGAACTTCTTTGACACAAATTCCCCCCCTCGATCTGAGCGGAGGAGAAGAAGAGGCTTCCCAGACTGCCTGGTGGCTTGCTGGTAGAAGGTCTGGAAATTTGCAAGTGCCTCACTCTTCTTCCGAAGGAAATATACCCACATTTTCCGTGAGTAATCATCAATGATGAGCTGAAAGTACACAAAACCTTGAAAGCTAGCTGGCAGGGGTCCGCACAGATCGGTGTGAACGACCTGAAGATGCTCTGTAGAATGATAAGAGCTCTGTTTGAATGGACCTCTATGTTGTTTGCCCGCAAGACATCCTGAGCAAACAGGTAAGGAATGGGAGAGTGGAGGAAGCCCTCTTACCATTTCCTTCGCACTGAGTTGATGCAGAGCCCCGGCAGAAAGATGACCATATCTAAAGTGCCAAAGTGCAGTGGACTCTGCCGTTGATGCAGAGAGAGCAACGCTAGATGAAGTGACCGCATCCAGTGCAAATAGACGGCCCTTCAGAAATGCTTGAGCAATGACTGACTCTCCCTGGGAAATGATGCAGGACTTGACCCCTTTCTCAACAAAGAATTCAACCTGCATTCTATGGTTAAGAAGTTGACTTACAGACAAAAGATTTGAAGTCAAACCTGGAACATAGAGCACCTTTGTCAGTGTACATCTTCGTGTTCCAAGAGGAATGATGACATCACCAATCCCTGCTGCAATATACTCTTGATTGTCTGCAATGGTGATCCGATCTCCAGTGGGCCGGTCACTCAGAGTATGGAACAACTTCTTGTTGCCAGTCATGTGTTTGCTGGCACCTGAATCAATCAACCAGACATCTTCTGACGGCTGCGAAGTCTGTGAGACTAGAACAATGTCAGAATGAGTCGTATCTGGTACCTCTTCATCGGAGGTGGCATCCTGCTGAGCAGCAATGTGGCCCTTCTGCCTCTGATTACGAGCATGCCATCGGGATTTCTTGGAATATCCTCGGCCAGAAGTGCTCTCTTCGCCAGAATTTCCATACTTGCGACCGTTGTAATAACAGTTCGCAGTCGTGTGCGTATCCGTGGAGCAAATGTGGCACCACCGATCCGCCTTGTGATTATGCTGCTTCTGGGGTGGCCGCTGTGGTGGCCGCTGTGAAGATGGCTGCTGAGCATGCTGCTTCTGATTTTGGGGGGCTGATTGCCCTTTCTGAGGCTTATGTTTTTGCCTCGTGATGAGAGCCTTGTCTTCGAAGGCTTCTTGTACATTTTGCATGGCTTCTTCCTGCTGGAGATAATTCACCAGGGTTGCAAAACTCACCTCCTGTTGAGTAATTGTCAACGTGGTGATCAGTGTCCGAAACCGTGACGGAAGAGCTCGCAGGGTGAGCGGGACAAGCAACTTGTCGTCCACTGGTTCACCGAGTGCAGAGAGTTCTGCACGTAACTCAGCTACACGCCGCAAGAAGGCTTCTACTGATTCGCCTTCATGCATACTCATCGTATGAAGCTTTGTCTGAAGTTGCAACTTTGACGTCAGATTCTTAGCTTCGTAGATGGTACACAATGTGCTCCATGCCTGAGAAGAAGCAGTTGCTTCTCGAATGTATGGCTGCACCTCATCAGAAAGACTGAGGGTGATGAGCATGAGTGCTTTCGCATCAGCCTTTTCATATTTTTCCAACAGATCATCGTCTGCGGGAGGGGCGTCTTTGCCAGAGACAATCCCCCAAAGATCTTCGAATTGAAGAATCGTCCGCATTTTGGTTTTCCATGCGGCGAAATTTGGCCCTTTCAAGAGTTGGGCATCGGATAGCAATATTTTTGGAGCAGACATTTTCAAAAAACTCAAAAATGCAGTTTTGTAATTTCCCGGCTTTGCTCACACATACAGGGGTTTCACGTTGGATTCACCTCCACGCCAGCAAATGCACGAGTCTCCCTCCACGCACAGATTTCTTCTCTCCACGCACAGCCAACAAAGAAGGTGCACCAGCAATGAATCTTCTCCTAATCTCCACGCACAGCCAACAGCAAACAGAGACAGGCAGAGTTCACGCAAGGGTTATAACTCTCGGCAAGGAACACCCTCTCCTCCTTCACGCAGGGACAGGCTCAGTCTCCTCTCAGCAAAAGAAAAGGCAGCTCTTAACACCCTCTCCTCCTTCACGCAGGGACAGGCTCAGTCTCCTCTCAGCAAAAGAAATGGCAATTCTTCCTTTCACGCAGGGACAGGCACGCAGGGACAGGCAACTTCGGCTCAATCTTCTTCTCCCTTCACGCTCCTTCAGGCGGCACGCACAGCAGAACCTCCACGCACTGTTCTTCAGCTCTTCCTTCACGCGGGACAGGCGGCACGCACAGCAAAAGAAATGGCGATTCCAGCAAAAGAAATGGCGATTCCTTCACGCGCGGACAGTAGAGAAATGGTTGCTGAGTCTCCTTCACGCACAGCAAAATAAAAAACGGGTCTCCTCACCTCCTCACGCACGCACAGCGGACAGGGAACTCACGTGGGAGTCTGCTCTCCTCACGCACGAACAGCACGCACGGACAGGGAAATCACGCGCGAGTCTGCTCTCTTCCTCTCTTCCTTCACGCACAACCACGCTCTGATACCAATGATGGACGCACAAGAAGAGAATGTATATTGCTATATATTAAATGAATACAGTGTGCACGCCTTTATATAGGCCGATAGGAGGAGAACCGTGAGGTAGACGGTTATTCAACTGTCTGATAACAAATACTAACTAATGTATTAACTTGCTAACACTACTCACATTATCCAAAAATCACAAGTCCGCATAACATCCATAATATAACCATGTCAAATAGTATAACATCGTCACTTTCCAAAATGCCTCTAATAATCATCATGCATCATAACTGAATCAAGTCAACAACAATCCATTATCTACATCTATCATCATACTATAATAAGTTCCATAATTATGTCTATAATATAATCAACAATATCATGATTAATGTCAAAAGGTGTCAAAGGGAAGTGGGCACTACATAATGTTATGAAATAAATATTATTTACTAAAACTAGGATGTCGAGAGTCACTCAGAAATTGAAAGTGTCGGTTATGATGTTGAAATTATTAGAGTATATTATGAGTAGGAAGAGAATGTACTAATCGGGTTGATGTTAAACATATACTCACAAAAAATATCACATTATTGGAATTGGGGAAACAAAATTGAGCAATAACACATAATTGGAATTAGGGAAACACAATTGAGCAATAACACACAATTGGAATTAGGGAAACAAAATTACGGGATAGAATTGAATGGTTGTCATCCACTAATTTCACGTCATGTTCTTTCGATTTCTAGATGGTTTCCCTGTCCACTTCAGTCGTCATATTACAAGAAGTTGATAGCTTTAGAAAAAGATGGTAAGGGATGAGCTACATATAGTAGTAGGCAAGGATAACAAGCTTCCCTATCTACATAGGCCACTGAAAGAGTCTCTACGTATGTATCCACTTAGTCCCCTCTTACTGTGGACTCCAGTATGGTTAAGTGTGATGTACACAGGCATATGTAGGCTTTTTATCTATAGTCAATGGTGTAAGGAACTTTTCAAAGGCTTCGAGGGAGAGAATAATGTTGATAACAAGGTCGATTCCATGAGAATTTTCGACTGATGCATGAGTGATTACAGTTCCTCAATATCCTTTGAAGACTTCAAATTTGGAACCACGTGCGGTATTTCATTGTGTTGCCTCCTCTACTGAGCATGTACATTGTGTGAATAGTTATTCTTTTCGGTGGGTACGTTGGCGACCCCATTCATAACATCTTTTGGATTTGTTTAGGTCCTCCAATTGTCTTTTGAAATAGTATTCCTCTATTTTTTGTTAGACTGTTAGAATAGAGAATTGTTGTTAATATTCCCACATTTTCTGTGCTAGCCACCATACCTAAATAGTCGGGGATGATGGTGTCAACGTTATCAGGCTTGCGCTTCCACATAACTTCTACGTAGGCCAAATCCTCTATTATAATTACACCTGACATAACACTGACGTTAATATTCAGTATGCATACTTTGTCCCTCCCTCTTTAGCAAGATTACATCAACATGGGATTTTCCACTGTGAACTCCTGCAACAACACATGCCTTCTCATTTCTAATTTGTCAAGCAATTTAATTGTTTTTTCTATTTTAAAATAAAACTATATTATAATTTTTTTATTTATAGATCAAGAATATTTACAACACTTGATTATAAGGTTGAAAAGTATAGTTGAAAGTTTCCCTCTATGCAAGCTTCCCAATCTTATTTTGTGGTCCCATCCATCTCACCTTCCACTTCACATTCTCCTTTATCAAATTCCGCTAACAAATTTATTGCCTTTAATTTCAACCCTTTGCACCTCCTCCACTCTTCACTCCTCTACCTGATCCCTTTAGGCGTTCACATTTCACTTGCATGCCATTGCTAGTTAACAAAAACTAGGATGTCGAGAGTCACTTGACATTGAAAGGGTTATGATGTTGAAATTATTAGAGTGTATTGTGAGTAGGAAGAGAATGTACTAATCGAAGTGACGATGAACATCTACTCACAAAAAATATCACATAATTGGAATTGGGGAAACAGAATTACGGGATAGAATTGAATGGTTGTCGTCCGCTGATAAATATTGTTAGTCATAATTTCACGTCATGTCCTGTCGATCGCCCGGCGGCTGCACAGTCCACTTCAGTCGCCATACTACAAGAAGTTGATACAGGCCGAGTGACTAATTTAGCCTCAAACATAATCAATATTATTGCAGTGATCAGGGCACCCACCGTGCCATGCGTGCTTAGGGAGACAAACTAATAGTAATGAAAAATAAGCTGGTAGCTAATGGGCTCAAGTTTTACTTTGCTGCCACTCCAGGCTATATACAGTCCCGCTACTGATCCCACAGCCTTGTCTCCCATCCCAGCGGGAAAGAGAAATAATGTAAAGGAAAAAGAAGCGAGGCAAACACAAGCTGGGACAAATGGAAATGCAGATAGTAGCCACAAAAACTGGTATGGATTTGTATCTGCTGACGTTAAAGATTAGCATTGCATACCAACCTACCTAACTAAAGAAGAGAAAACCTCATAACACGTTTATATTTTCCTATATATATGTTCCCATGTATCTCAAGTTGGCAACAGTAGCATTTTCTTTCCAAGGTAAAATTAACATATCGGGAGGAGTTGTCTTTTAACTCTGCAAAGAAAGGGTACATATATAATACAATTGGTCTATGATTATGGCAATGCGCAGGAAATATGGCGGCGCACTTTTCGGAATTTCAGTTTTTGTTTTTGTTGCTCATTTTGTTTCGGCAACAACACGACACTACAAATTCGACGTGAGACATATCTCTTTGATTATAATCTTCAATGTTATTGAATGTCTACAACGCTTCAATTTAAGTTTATCGTGCTTTTATGAGATTCTTAGATGACCATCGATTTTAATTCGTTGATTCATTCGGTATATTATGTGCAGATACAAATGAAGAATGTGACTCGTCTTTGCCATACGAAATCTGTGATAACTGTGAACGGGCAGTATCCAGGGCCTCCAATTGTTGCTCGGGAAGGAGATCGAGTAGTGGTGAATGTAACAAATCATGTCACCAACAATGTTACCATCCATTGGTAAGTTACATATAAAGAATGACAATGAAATAAGTTTCTTCTGCCCGTTGTATGCAATAATTCACCTTATAATGTCTGTAAATAGTCTATATATACATGAAAGAATAATTTTGTATATCTATTTCAGGCATGGAGTTCGGCAGCTAAGATCTGCATGGGCGGATGGCCCTGCTTATATTACTCAGTGTCCAATTCGAACCGGGCAAAGTTATGTGTACAAATTCACCATCAAAGGGCAGAGAGGAACTCTGTGGTGGCATGCCCACATTTCATGGCTGCGAGCAACTCTCTATGGACCGATTATTATCTACCCCAAAAAGCATGCTTCTTACCCATTCCCCAAGCCGCACCACGAAGTTCCTATTCTCTTCGGTAAATCACAATGACAATGACTTTCTGTAATTGCGGATCATTTGCACCAATTGTACAAGAACATTTTTGAAAATACAATATTGATTTTGTGTTGCAAATTGCAGGGGAATGGTGGAATGCAGACACAGAGACTGTTATTAGTCAAGCACTACAAAATGGCGGGGGTCCAAATGTATCGGATGCATACACAATTAACGGGCTCCCTGGACTCTTGTATAATTGCTCTGTCAAAGGTGAGGACGATCATGTTCCTTTACATGCTTTGTGTTATAAGCCTGTGCTATGTCTTGAATGTGTAAGCCTGTATAATTTTTAATATGTTTTATCTTGCTTAGTGTAAGAGTGTGCTACTTATGTCTTGGATGTGTACATTTACATGCAGATACATTCAGGCTGAAAGTGACACCTGGAAAAACATACCTTCTTCGCATAATCAATGCTGCTCTCAATGATGAATTGTTCTTCGGAATTGCCAATCACACGGTAACTGTAGTCGAAGCGGACGCTGTGTATGTTAAGCCTTTCCAAACTGATGTTATTCTCATAACTCCAGGCCAAACCACAAACGTGCTCTTCACCGCCAAATCTCAAACTGCACCAAATACCACATTTATCATGTCTGCACGGCCTTATGTTACCGGCACTGGAACTTTTGATAACTCAACTACTGTTGGAATTTTAGAGTACGGCTCAAATTTAACAGCATCTAATTCATCCATATCGTTCCCAGCACTTCCAGCCCTGAACGATACTTCATTCGCTGCCAATTTCAGCCTAAAGATAAGAAGCTTGGGCAGCAAGAAATTTCCAGCGGCTGTTCCTCAGAAGGTGGATAGACAATTCCTATTCACAGTAGGGTTGGGGCTGAATCCGTGTCCGAAAGGACAAACATGCCAAGGCCCCAACGGAACCAAATTTGCAGCCTCCGTGAACAACATATCGTTCGTTCTTCCCACCGCCGCTCTTCTTCAAGCGCATTTCTTCGGGCACTCAAAAGGAGTTTACAATTCCACTTTTCCCGACAATCCGCCATTCCTTTTCAACTATACCGGCACGCCTCCAAACAACACCCGGACACTCAACAACACGAGGGTGAAAGTGGTTCCCTTCAATTCCAGCATACAGCTAGTTCTCCAGGGCACCAGCTTTGTTGGACCAGAGAGTCATCCTCTCCATCTGCACGGCTACAATTTCTTCATAGTGGGCCAAGGTGTGGGAAACTACAATGCGACTACAGACCCCTCTAATTTTAATCTGGTGGATCCGCCTGAGAGAAACACAGTTGGAGTTCCCAAGGGTGGTTGGGTGGCTCTCAGATTCCGGGCCGATAATCCAGGTATTCGTCTAATATTTCAATGCATTTTGTTCTTTTGAATATAATATACTCTAAATAATGAATGAAAATGCACCTGTGCAGGAGTCTGGTTTATGCATTGCCATCTCGAGGTGCACCTAAGCTGGGGATTGAAGATGGCGTGGGTTGTTTTGAATGGAAATGGAAAATCCCAATCTCTTCCTCCTCCTCCCAAAGATCTTCCCGCCTGCTGATACATTTCATATATATGCCACTAATACTATAAACGCTGTGCTTGCATGTGGACAATACCAACCTGTTTTGCGCATTCCACACGGATATAGGGATTGAATAAGGAATGCGGCGTGATATGAAATAAGGAGAGCTTGGAGTTTTTATTAATTCTGTGTGGTGAGTATTTTGTGTCTGTTCGCTTCGCCTGGTTTGCTGTGCTAACCGATTCCATTGCTTCTCCTGCGGCTTTGATCTAATAAAAAGCTATATTTTCAGTATTTGTAATCGACTAAAATGGATTTTCTTATATTATCTTTGATTATTATGTCTTGTGTGTAAAGAGTACGATAGGGAGCTTCATCTTTCCAACAATAACATACATAAAAAATGTCCGTCCTGAATTTCATAAAACATTACATAACTAACTTAAATCAATAAACTGTATATAATTATATAAACGAAGACAATTCGAACATCTTAAAGTTGAAAATTTCTTGAGAAATAGGGTTTAAAAGTGATTCTTTTTTTCTGCAATTTTAAAAACTGTTGTAAGACAAACACAGTCGAAAGCACATCCACAATATGCGGCAAATAAAAAGCTAAAATAAAATTACATGAAAACAAAGAATCTCGATTACAACCTACTATACTTTAACTGGCACAATTAGAAGGGAGAGTAATACATATTTACCAGTTACGAGATAGTGTGAAACTTATTTAACGAATTACCCATTTGTCTACATCTAGGCTCTTAAAATATTGCTCACTTTTTTACATTTTTGTACAAGTAATTGAACAAAAATTCTCTTTCATTGATATATTAAAAAGCATGCAAAACGAATTAAAAGCACAAAATTTAGAAGTTGTAAATATGGCCTACTGTTGTCCCTCCATTATTGTGAAACATCTATAAAATTGAATAATATGAAAAACAAACTCACAAAGTATAACACAATATTTATAGATGAAGCATTGAAAATTATTTGTAACACCGTAGACTAACAGATTGCTGCTTTGGTAGAAATATGCCTAATTAGATCAACTTTTTTCTCATTAAAAGGGGAAGGTTTATGAACAAATATAGGGTGTAGAAATTGGGTGACCATTATCTCCAATAGTGGCTAATGTATTCCTTGAATATTTTGAGACCAATGTCCTTATTTAATTTACGTTGAAACGAAACTAATGGGATAGGTTTGTTGTCGATGACACTGACACCAAATGGTCACACTAAAATAAGGGGAAAAAAAGCTCCATTTCCTTATAGAACATTTAAACGGGATATCTAACTAGGTATATGTAGCAAGCAGATAGATGAGAAGAATGTGGAGTGAAATGCTCTCAACACATTGATTTTATTATGAAGAAGCATGTACATTATATAGGAGAAATAAATAACTATATTCCCCTAAAATGAAGGAGGAAGATTTGGATGAAGGTGAGAGAATAATGGAATACACCAAGGAAGAGATAATAAAGGGATAAAATAGAAGAAACACTCCTAAAATATGAACTATGCAACGTATGCTAACATTCCCCCCTTTATTACATTATTCTTGCAAATGTGACCCCTGAAAAGTTCAAATTTCACTTTTCCAAGAGATCTAGTGAGTATGTCGGCAACTTGTGCTTCTGTAGGACAATACTAGAGCTAAATTTGATGGTTCAAGACGTGCTCTCGAATGAAATGGCAATCAATTTCAATATGCTTTGTTCGTTCATGAAAGACTGGATTCTACATGAGCTTCAACACACTCTGATTGTGGTAATAGAGAATAGGTGACTGTTTTTTAGGAATTCCCAGGTCATCCAAAATGCGATGTAACCATATCACTTCGCGAGTTTTAAAAAAAGAAAATATATTACACAACTCCTCGTGTGGTGTGATATTATGCCTCTATGGATGAGATAGAAACAACATTCTGCTTCTTGCTTATCCACAAGATAGGTTTAGATCTGAGATGAAATATGTATCCTGTAGTTGACTTCCTATCATCAACAGATCCGGCGTGGTCTGAGTCGACGTATCCATGTAAGATGAATTGATCATTCTTCTTATAGTCTAGACCATAATCAGTTGTTCCTCAAACATATCTTAAAACATGCTTTGCTGCATTCCAGTGACATTTCTTCGGCTCTTGCATGAACCTAGAAAGATAGCTGACAGCATAGCAGAGATTTGGTCTGGTATATGTCAAATAGATGAGCCCTCCAACAAATTACTTGTAGAGAGTAGCATCTACTTGAGATGAGTCCTGGAATCTTGAAAGTTGCAAGCCTTTTTCCATGGGAGTGGATATAGGTTTACAGTAAGACATTTTATACTTTTCTAGGAGTGTCTTGGTGTACTTTGTCTGGGAGACAAAAATCTGATGCTCTTTTTGCCATATCTCCAAGCCAAGACAGTAATGTAGTAGCCCCAAATCTGTCATGTCGAAGGTTCTTTTGAGATCATTCTTTACAATATCAACCTAATCTTCTGAACTGCCAGTGATCACAAGATCATCTACATATACAACAAGAATGACAATTTCTTTTCCTACCTTATTTATATACAAATTGGAATATGAGGGGCTACGAGTGAACCCATGCTGCAAAAGGTGATTGTTGATCTTGATATACCATGCCCTTGGAGCTTGTTTCAGTCCATACAATGATTTGATGAGACGACATACCTTTTTAGGATGCTCTTCATCAAAAAATCCTTCAGGTTGGGTCATGTATACTTCTTCTTTCATATCACCATTTAGGAAAGCACTCTTGACATCCATTTACTGCAGTCTCTATCCTTTATGTGCTACAAGTGCGCAAACTAATCTGATGGTCTTCATCTTCACAATGGGTGTAAAGGTTTCTTCATATTGGATGCCCTCTTTCTGAGCATATCCTTTTGCTACAAGTTGTGCTTTATGTTTTTTGATGGATCCCTCTGCCTTATATTTAGTTTTGAAAACCCATTTGCAGCCTATGGGTTTCTTTCCTATAGGGAGATCGACAAGTTCCCATGTCTGATTTTTCTTGAGTGAGTCAATTTCTATATCCATGGCTTCCTTCCAATGAGGTTGACTGAGTGCTTCATGAACATTATCTGGCTTGAAGCTATTAATCAGTGAACTCATGAGTGAAAATTTACCTCATTTCTTGTTTGACTCCTCGTTTTGACTCTGGATGATGTATCTGGGAGTTGTTGCAAATGTGAGTCCTTGATGGTGCTTTGTACCCACTTCAGACGAGAACTTGGCTACTTTTGAGAAGAATTGTGTTGTTACCATGTGGATTGATGTGGAGTCACATTCTCTAGTTCTCCAAGGTCAACAAATAGCTCTCCTGGCAGCATTTCTTTTCTTTGAGTAGTCTCCTTTGCTCATCATCTGATTCGGAGACTAGTCGGTGAGAGGTGGTTGAAAGAGGATCTTATGTTGATACTATTGAGTCAAAAGATGACTAAATCACAAACCACATCACGAATCTCGTATATTTTCTTTGTCTCAGATCCATGAGATGATATGCCTTCGAGGTAGTGCTGTAGCCAAGAAGGATACATGGGAGTGTTTTTGGCTCTACCTTCTTTCTCTTCTGAGCTAGGACATGCATGTATGTTGTGCAACCAAATACTCGTAAATGAGAAATTGATGACTTTCTACCACTCCATACCTCTTCTAGCATTTTTTCTCTAGAATATTTTTCGGTGCCCTATTGAGATGATATATAGCCATTTGTACTACTTCATCCCAATAGCATTCTTATAGCTTTGCATTTGATAGCATGCAAAAAGTGAGCCATCTCCATCACTATAAAAAAAATTGCGATGCTCAACAATGCCAGTTTGCTGGGGTGTGTAGGGAGCAGTCAACATGCTTAATTCCTTGTTGGTTTAGGAAGGCCAAGAACTTCTTTGATGTAAATTCCCCCCCTCAATCTGAGCGAATTAGAAGAAGTGATTGTCCAGTCTCTTTCACAACACGATGATAGAAGTTCTAGAAATGTTGACTTGAGCCTCACTTTTCTTCTTCAGGAAATAGACCCACATTTTGCGAGAGTGTTCTGATAGCAGGAGATCAAATAATGATTATTCAATAGCAGGAAGACAAAGTGATGAAACAAATGATTCAATGAGCCTCAAACAAAAGAGCAAGCCATATATAAAGATTGCGGGAGGAAGGAGGATAGTTATAACTGTCCATCAAATACATAACAAACAATGTATTAAAACTAAACTAATGCTAACATTACCCCCCTTAATACATTGTTTCTACATATGTACCCCCTAAACAAATCAAACTTCACCTTGCCGAGAGGTTTGGTGAGAATATCTGTAATCTGAAAATCAGTAGGGCAGTAATGGAGCTGAATTTGGTGGTTCAGGACCTGTTCACGAATGTAGTGACATTCGACCTCAATATGCTTTTTCTGTTCATGAAAAATAGGATTCTTCACAAGCTTCAACACACCTTGATTGTCACAATGAATGATGGGAGGTTTCTCTTTAGGAATCCCTATATCTGCAAGAATGTGACATAACCAAATCACTTCACACACACCTCCTCATGTGGCACAGTATTCAACCTCAGTGGATGAGAGAGAAACAATATTTTTCTTCTTGCTAATCCATGAGATAGGTCTAGATCCGAGATGAAAAACATATCCTGAAGTGGATTTCCTGTCATCAATGGATCCATAATAGTCCGAGTCTGTATATCCCTGTAAGAATAACTGAGTGTTCTTCTGATACTCTAGACCAAATTCAACTGTACCTTAGACGTATCTCAACACATGCTTTGCTGCTATCCAATGACATTTCGTTGGCTCCTGCATAAATCTAGCGAGATAGCTCACTACAAAGCAAAGATCTGGCCTGGTATAAGTCAAGTAAATGAGACTCCCCACAAGCTACCTGTAGTGAGTGCCATCTACCTGTGGTGAATCCTGGAATCTAGATAATTGCAAACCTTTTTCCATAGGTGTGGACATTGGTTTACAATATGACATTCCATACTTTTCTAAGATATTCTTGGCATATTTCATCTGGGAGATGAAAGATATGATTCTTCTTTTGCCATATCTCTAAGCCAAGACAATAGTGAAGTAGCCCCAAATTGGTCATGTCGAAGGATTTCTTCAGATCATTCTTTACATCATCCACAAGATTGTCATAACTTCCTGTGATCACAAGATCATCTACGTACAAAAATAGAATAAAAATCTCTGTTCCTACCTTCTTGATATACAAATTTGTATCTGAGGGGCTACGAGTGAATCCATGCTACAATAGGTGATCATAAATTTTTATATACCATGCCCTAGGTGCTTGTTTGAGTCCATAAAGTGACTTTATCAGATGACATACCTTGTGTGGTTGATGCTCGTCTACAAACCCTTCAGGTTGGGCCATGTATACTTCTTCTTTGAGATCACCATTCAGAAAAGCACTCTTGACATCCATCTGCTGAAGTTTCCATCCATTTTGTGCTGCCAGTGCACAGACAACTCTAATGGTTTTGATCTTCATAGTGGGTGCAAAGGTCTCATCATAGTCAATTCCTTCTTGTTGAGCATAACCCTTTGCAACAAGTGTGCTTTGTGTTTGTCGATTGAACCATCTTCCTTATATTTTGTTTTGAAAATCCATTTCCAGCCAATGGATTTCTTACCTGGAGGCAGATCGAAAAAGTTCCCATGTCTGATTCTAAAGTAGGGAATCATATTCAACATTCATAGCCTGTTTCCACTATGGTTGGTCTAATGCCTCATGAATAGTGTCAGGTTCGGTGCTATCAACAACTGAACTCATGAGTGCAAAATTTACCTCATGTCTAGCTTGACTTCGTGTTCTGACTCCCGTAGAAGTATCTAGAAGTGAGTTCAGGTGTGCATCCCCAATAGTATTCTGGACCCATTTCAGACATTGGTGCTACTGCTACTAATGTGAAGATGTGTTTCCAGTGTGCCTAGATCAATGAATAAGTCTCCACTCAGCTCTTCTTCTCTCTAAGAAGAATCATCTTGCCCATCATCTGGATGTGTGAGCAATCTATGTGATGAGGTCGGTACTGGATCTCCATTGTGTGGCAGGGAGTCAAAGGATGACTCATCACACACCACATCTTGACTCTCGTAGATTTTCTTTGTCTCAGGATCCATGAGATGATATGCCTTTGAGGTAGTACTATACCCCAAGAAAAGACATGGCAGTGTCTTTGGATCGATCTTCTTCCTTTTCTCATCTGGAACATGCATATATGCATTATAACCAAAAACTCTCAAATGATAGGTAGAAGGTTTATGACCAGTCCATACCTCTTCCGATGTCCTGTTCTGCAAGATCTTTGTGGGTGCCCAGTTAAGTAGATACACTGCTGTCTGGACTGCTTCTGCCCAAAACTTATCCTCCAACTTGGAAGTGGAGAGCATATAATGAGCCATCTCCATGACAGTCCTATTGTGTCACTCAGAAATCCCATTCTGTTGGGGCATGTAGGGTGCAGTCAGATGTTGCTGAATGCCATGTTGCTTTAGGTATGCTAAGAACTTCTTCGATACAAATTCCCCCCCTCAATCTGAGTGGAGGAGAAGGAGAGGCTTCCCAGACTGCCTGGTGGCTTGCTTGTAAATGGTTTGGAAATTGGAAAATGCCTCACTCTTCTTTTGGAGAAAATATACCCACATTTTCCGTGAGTAATCATCAATGATGAGCTGGAAGTATTCAAAACCTTAGAAGCTAGCTGGCAGGGGTCCACACAGATCGGTGTGTACAACCTGAAGATGCTCCGTAGAATGATAAGAGCTCTGTTTGAACAGACCTCTATGTTGTTTTCCCGTAAGACATCCTGAGAAAACAGGTAAGGAATGAGAGTGTGGAGGAAGACCTCTTACCATTTCCTTGGCATTGAGCTAATGCAAATCACCGATAGAAAGATGACCATATCAAAAGTTCCATAGTGTAGTGGACTCCGTTGTTGAAGCAGAGAGAGCAATGTTAGATGAAGTGACCGCATCCAGTGTAAATAGACGGACCTTCATAAATGCTCGAGCAATAACTAAGTCTCCTTGGGACATGATGCAGGACTTGACCCCTTTCAAATGAAGGGTAGAGTGTACAACACTCAAAATCTGTAAGCACATCAACACACAACACAAAATCCAAAGTAAATCATAGTCCTAATAAATGAATTCTTTTAAGGTCACATTTAATTAGTTTAGGACAGCATTCAATTTTAATTAGCTTAATTAAGACACTACAACCCATAATAATAAAAGGGGTAAATATAAATACCCAAAAATATGGAAATATGCATTAATACAAAGTAAATTACATTACTAAAAATCACATACTAACATTAATAAAAAGGAAACCTAAATAAAAAAAGACAACACATAACCCCTTGGTCACAATTTGATCCCCTAACCACAATAATTCTAACACACACACAAATACATGTTTGCCATGGTGACCTTTGTTGAATTCACCTAGAATTCCAATGTGGTTGGTCTCCAATCCATCCCCATGTATTGTTGTGAATATAATTACCTGCAAAACACAAAATACCTCCTTCGGCCTCATGCTACCGCATCAAAAACATCTAGGATAAAATATACAATATAAATCTCATAAATCATCCTCATATACAAATTAACTATCATCTAGGCAAGTACGATAACAATTATTCAATTTCTCTAAAATTTCAACATACATCAATATCAAAATGATCATCAATATTAGTTCAAATGCTAAATTTCTACTCAATATGAAGAAAATATCACATGTCAATATATATATAAATATAAATCATAATCATCAATATAAAATATCTCATCTAATGTTTCATAAGTATCCACACATATCATCATATATTTATCAAATCACAATCCACATCAATAGTCTTGATATCTACAATAGTCTAGTATCTAATTTAAGTCATGCTAAATCAAATGATACAATAATAGTCCATGTCAGTATGGTCAAAAGTAATCAAAATTCAAAACAAAATGGTGTCGAAGGGAAGTGGGCACTAAATTATTTCAACTGCCTCTTTCAGGACATAAACATGAAATATTGTATTTGTGGCAGCACAATCCCTTGGAAACTCTATTTGATAAGACAATCTAAAAGTAGTTGGCTCACATGATACCACAATAATTAGATCTATGTACCGCGGAGAAAAAAGCAAGAACAAGATAAATTTTATTGTAAAATGTATGTTTCATGACTCAAAACAAGAGACAACACAAAAGAGAAATGAATAATGTTACCTATCACATTATCTCCATTTACAACTCTATAAAAGCTATTTATTCTAATTTACATTTTCGACAGTAATTATAAGTGCAATAATTTTTATTTTTGGTATGATCAAATTGAAATTAAAAATGAAGAGAATAATTATAAATATAATTAAGATATTTTCTACAAAATAGTAAATTTAGAAAATTGGTTAAAATTAGAAGTGATATTATATAATTTTTAGCATTTAATTAGGGAAAAAGAATAATTTCCTCATTCACCCTTTTAGTTGTTTGCGGGAATTGAAAATTTTAAATTAAATGAAAAAGAAATGGATTTGCATTTGATATAATTCTATGAGACTATGTAAATATGGAAGTGTAGTAATGTGCATAACAGCGTAAATTTTAAAATGTTAATTGTAGAAAATGACATTGCCTGCACTGCTTCAAATTCAAAGAATGATGAAGTGTCATATTTTAGGCTCCAATTGATTTTCATATTACACTTGAAATGAGGGGCCAATAGGAAATCCTCATGGAATTTCCTTCAGATATTTATTATCAAAACGATTAAGGGACACATGAGAGTGTTGCGAGGAGTTGAAATCCTGCTATGGATATTACGAAGGGTCCTCTATTGAGAGGGAGAAGGCTGTCAATAAATTGTAATCGATTGTGGAAATAATCTCATTGAGGCAGATCTGTTAATCATATAGAATATACAGCTAAGCATAGTTTTACTTTGCAATTATTGATCATTTCGTAGACCTTGGGAAGCACATAAATTGTTAACAAAATTGTAGAAAATTGCTTAATATATTTTATTCAATTTCTTGGCTGTAGTTTAAATGATAAATACTTCCTGTTAGTATAAAGGGTATTAATAGTATATTGTTTCAATAGAATTTAATAAGTGAATAAAATTTACTCTTTTAATATTGAGGCTGTAAATATGAATAAATTTAAAATATTTAGTTTCCTTATTAATGAAATGAGGGTAATGAACTTGACTAAGCATTAGAATTTTTTGCATTAAAATATCTTTCTACAAAATTTAATAGGGCATTGCAAAAATATTTTAAGTAGCAAAAATTCAATTTCAAAAAATTTCCCTTTACAATTAATGAAACCTATGATTTACAATCATCTTAAATGAGGAAATGTGATAATAGAGTTAGGACATAAATTACAAAAATAGATTATTGGAAACTATTTAAAACATAAGTCTTTGAATCAACAATACTGAACAGATCACCATTCTCACTTGTCAGAAATACATCTCTTTTAAGAAACACAGAATGATTAATGTATATATTTTTTTGGAATAAATTTGTCAACATTATTAGAGAGGGTTTGAAAAATTTTATTTCCTATTAAGTTTTAGGAGCACCCAAGAACTATCAACATTTCAAGATGACAAGATCAACACATTCATAATGAGGTTCCATGCCAAGTTAAGAAAGGTAAAATAAATCATTGATTATCTTTCTTTAGAACTTTTAATTCCATCCAATTACAACCTTACTAATGAAGTTCAATACAATTTTCCATCAAAATCTTGTTACGAACATTTTCCACTTAATGAAGAATGGAACATTTTACAATAATGGCCTTGAAGTT
Source organism: Taxus chinensis (assembly GCA_019776745.2). Classification (NCBI taxonomy): domain Eukaryota; kingdom Viridiplantae; phylum Streptophyta; class Pinopsida; order Cupressales; family Taxaceae; genus Taxus; species Taxus chinensis. Next base: position 108,095,508 of record CM034157.1, read on the forward strand.
CTAGGTTAATGACTAATACAAAGCAATGGATTTCACTTGCAACTCCACTCAAGGTGGGTACATGTCCCGATACAAGATTGGTTTCACATCATCAACAATGGATTCCAATGCTTCAAACATCAGGTACAATGTAGCTCCTCCAATCAGTTATCTCAAATGATTCACAACAAAATAAGGGCAGAGGCAACGCTCTCCTGTACACCAATTGAGAAGAGAAGCCATCCTCTCCATTGGCCCCTTGAGCCCCAAACATTAAATGGGAGATCCATGTATTGACGTTCTGGAATGGATACAACTTATCTTTAGCTTCCACCATAAATTAACATAAAATTATCACATTAATTCCATAATGTCTTACAAAAAAAAAAATCAATTCATCATTTGCCAGATTATGAGGAAAACCATCTTCCAACCTCACAAGGCTTATCAATGGCCATAAGATAATCCATATTGGGGATAGCCACTTATGTTCCCAATGGGAATGACCTTTGCCACCTAAAAGCCTCCAATTCAAAACACAATACCCCTCAATCTTATGTTTCAATTTCCTCAAGTACCCCTTATCCTAGAAAATCATACTGTTATGCCTTCCTATAACTTTTCTTATGGCTCCTCATCAAAGTACGATTACAAGAAGAAAATCACAAGAATTATCTCTTCCAAGTTCCCAACATCCCAAACTATCAAGAAAACGGGATCTCTTATGCCTTCAATTAAACTAAATCATAGTGTCCTCTATAATCCCAATTACCATTGAGAGACAGCGAATGAAGGAGAAATAGAAGAGATTGTTTATCTCATATTATTCTATCTAACACAAAGCTCATGTACAGTATTTATAGGACAAAAATTTGTACTGGACTTCCTAAATGAATGGAGAAGATCCACAACAGAAGCAGAGAATGATGGAATAACAGAAGAAGAGATAAAGTGATAAGATTGACACCTAAGACAAATCTATTAACCAACGTATGCTAACATTCCCCCCCTTATTACATTATTCTTGCAAATGTGACCTCTGAAAGATTCAAATTTCACTTTTCCAAGGGATTTAGTGAGAATGTCAGCAACTTGTGCTTCAGTAGGACAGTACTGGAGCTGAATTTGATGGTTCAAGACGTGCTCTCGAATGAAATGGCAGTCAATTTCAATATGCTTTGTTCGTTCATGAAAGACTGGATTCTGCACGAGCTTCAACACACTCTGATTGTCGCAATAGAGAATAGGTGACTATTTTTCAGGAATTCCCAGGTCATCCATAATGCGACGTATCCATATCACTTCACACACAGCTCCTCGTGCGGGTGCAATATTCTGCCTCTGTGGATGAGATAGAAACAACATTCTGCTTCTTGCTTATCCACGAGATAGGTCCAGATCCGAGATGAAATATGTATCCTGTAGTTGACTTCCTATCATCAACAGATCCAGCGTGGTCTGAGTCGACATATCCCTGTAGGAAGAATTGATCATTCTTTTTATATTCCAGACCATAATTAGTTGTTCCTCGGACATATCTCAAAACATGCTTTGCTGCATTCCAGTGACATTTCTTTGGCTCCTGCATGAACCTGGAAAGATAGCTGACAGCATAGCAGAGATCTGGTCTGGTGTATGTCAAATAGATGAGCCCTCCAACAAATTTCCTGTAGAGAGTAGCATCTACTTGAGGTGAGTCCTGGAATCTTGAAAGTTGCAAGCCTTTTTCCATGGGAGTGGATATAGGTTTACAGTCGGACATTCTATACTTTTCCAGGAGTGTCTTGGCATACTTTGTCTGGGAGACAAAGATGTGATGCTCCTTTTGCCATATTTCCAAGCCAAGACAGTAATGTAGTAGCCCCAAATCTGTCATGTCGAAGGTTCTTTTGAGATCATTCTTTACAATATAAACCTGATCTTCTGAACTACCAGTGATCACAAGATCATCTACATAAACAACCAGAATGATAATTTCTTTTCCTACCTTCTTTATATACAAATTTGAATCTGAGGGGCTACGAGTGAACCCATGCTGCAAAAGGTGATCGTTGATCTTGATATACCATGCCCTGGGAGCTTGTTTCAGTCCGTAAAGAGATTTGATGAGACGACATACCTTTTTAGGCTGTTTTTCATCAACAAATACTTCAGGTTGGGTCATGTATACTTCTTCTTTCAGATCACCATTTAGGAAAGCACTCTTGACGTCCATCTGCTGAAGTCTCCATCCTTTCTGTGCTGCAAGTGCGCAAACTACTCTGATGGTCTTCATCTTTGCAGTGGGTGCAAAGGTTTCTTCATAGTCGATGCCTTCTTTCTGAGCATATCCTTTGGCTACAAGTCGTGCTTTATGTTTGTCGATGGATCCATCTGCCTTATATTTTGTCTTGAAGACCCATTTGCAGCCTATGGGTTTCTTTCCTGTAGGCAGATCGACAAGTTCCCATGTCTGATTTTTCATGAGCGAGTCATATTCTGTTTCCATAGCTTCCTTCCACTGAGTTTGACTGAGTGCTTCACGAACATTATCTGGCTCAGAGCTATTCATCAGTGAACTCATGAGTGCAAAGTTTACCTCATTTCTTGTTTGACTCCTTGTTTTGACTCCGGATGATGTATCTGGGAGTTGTTGCAAATGTGAGTCCTTGATAGTGCTTTGTACCCACTTCGGACGAGAACTTGACTGCTTTTGAGAAGAACTGTGTCGTTGCCTGTGAGGATTGATGTGGAGTCACATTCTGCAATTCTCCAAGGTCAACAAATAGTTCTCCTGGTAGCATTTCTTTTCTCTGAGTAGTCTCCTCCAGCTCATCATCTGATTCAGAGACTAATCGGTGAGATGTGTTTGGAAGTGGATCTTCTGTTGATACTATTGAGTCAAAGGATGACTCGTCACAAACCACATCCCGACTCTCGTATATTTTCTTTGTCTCAGGATCCATGAGACGATACGCCTTCGAGGTAGTACTGTAGCCAAGAAGGATACACGGGAGTGTTTTTGGCTCTACCTTCTTTCTCTTCTGAGCTGGGACATGCATGTATGCTGTGCAACCAAATACTCGCAAATGAGAAATTGATGGTTTTTTACCACTCCATACCTCTTCTGGAAAGTCTTGTTCAGTAGAATCTTTGTTGGTGCCCTGTTGAGAAGATATACAGCCGTTTGTACTGCTTCAGCCCAATAGCGATCTCCTAGCTTTGCAGTTGATAGCATGCAGCGAGCCATCTCCATCACTGTGCGATTGCGACGCTCAACAATGCCATTTTGCTGGGGCGTGTAGGGAGCAGTCAGGTGCTGCTTAATGCCGTGATGGTTTAGGAAGGCCAAGAACTTCTTTGATGTGAATTCCCCCCTCGATCTGAGCGGAGTAGAAGAAGTGGTTGTCCAGACTCTTTGACAACACGATGATAGAAGTTCTGAAAGTGTTGAAGAGCCTCACTTTTCTTCTTTAGGAAATATACCCACATCTTGCGAGAGTGGTCATCCACGAACAACTGGAAGTATTTGTATCCTGAAAATGAAGCAGGCAATGGGCCGTTCAGATCGGTATGAACTACCTCCAGACACTTCTTGGCATGGAAGGTGCTCGCTTGAAATGGATCTCTATGTTGTTTTCCTGCAAGACAGCCAGGGAAAATAGGCAAGGAACTGGAAAATTTGGGTAGTCCACGGACCATTGCTTTTGAACTCATCTGGTGCAATGAACCGACCGACAAGTGTCCATATCTAAAATGCCATAAGGCAGTTGATTCTATTGTTGAAGCAGATAAAGCTACTACAGAAGATGAAATAGTATCTAAAGCAAATAACTTATCTTTTACAAAAGCTTTAGCAAGAACCGTACCTTGTCGGGAGATTAAGCATGATTTAATGCCATTTTGAACAAGAAATTCTACCTTAAGGTGATGATTCAAGAGCTGAGTAACTGACAAAAGGTTGCTAGTCAAGCCAGGAACATATAGTACCTTTGTAAGTGTACATTTTCGTGGCCCCAGAGGAATGGTCACATTCCCTATTCCTTCTGCAATGTACTCTTTGTCATCCACTATCCGAACTCGATCTCCAGTTGGCTCTTCGTGTAGTGAATCAAACAGCTTCTTGTCACCTGACATATGCTTGCTTGCACCAGAGTCTATCAACCAGACTTTCTTCGTGGGCTGAGAAGTTTGAGAGACGAGTACAAGATTCTTACTACAATGGGCTCCTTCTGATGTCTCCTCATCAGAGTCATCATCTTCTTGTTGGGCTGCAAGATGTCCTTTTTGCTTTCTCCAGCGGGGACGTCGTTTGGACTTTTGAAAATCTTCGTGCCCGGATGTGCTTGTATGGCTTGAAGGCCCTTGTTTCAGCTGTTGTGCCAGCAGTGATCAGTGTCGTGAGTATTGGTTCTGCAAATGTGACACCATCTCTTTGACTTTTGATCTTTCTGTTTGGGTTGCGCTGGATTTGGCTTCTCTGGGGGACCTTTCCGATTCTTCTGGCCACGATTAGGCTTTGAGAACAAGGCTTTGTCCTGAGACTCCCCATGCGATGAAGTGATAGCCTCTTCCTGCTGCAGCAAATTCACAAGCTCTTCGAATGTCACTATTTGTTTAGACACATTCAGTGTTGTAACAAACACTCAAAATTGAGAAGGGAGTGCTCTCAAGGTGATTGGGATGAGAAGTTTATCATCTACCATTTCACTGAGTGCTAATAACTCTGATCTCAGCTCAGCCACGCGACGCAAGAATTCCTCCACTTTCTCGTCAGACCCCATAGAGAGGGTGTGCAGCTTCGACTGAAGATGAAGAATCTTTGTCTGATTTTTGGCTTCATAAATGGTTGCCAACTTGTCCCAGGCCTCCTTGGGTTTCTCCGCATTCCGAACATGCGGTTGCACATCATCACTGATACTGAGCATTATCAGCATCAAGGCTTTAGCACTAGCCATGTCATATTTTATTAGTTCATCGGGGGCTGTGGGAGCAGGCACAGACCCTGTGACAATTCCCCATAATCCTTCAAACTGAAGGATTGTCTTCATTTTTGTCTTCCAGGCCGCAAAATTAGGCCCTTTGAGCAACTGAGCGTCAGACAGAAGTAACTTCGGAGCAGACATTGTAATAAAAAAAATATTTATTTATTTGAAAAGTTATTACAATTTGGACTCACTGTCGAGAATTACTGGCTCGTAGATGCTCGCGATATTCACGTGCTGTGAGACGGCGACGCTTTGTAGGGTGTTCTTCTTCGTCGTCACAATCGGCATCGTATCCGGCTTCTAATTCTTCTCGTACTCACTTTGCTTGGTAGCTGACGTCGAAAAGAAAGTATTCAAGGAGTCCTTCTCGAACTAGTTTGTCGAATGCAAGATTGCCGCAATTTCGAAGCTCGTTCAGCAAAGCAAAGTAGAACTTTCAGAGCTCTCAGGAGCTTCTCCACGGTGTTCTCAGCAGCGAGTTTTATTGTCAGGCTTTCAGCATGTGCTCGACTGGTGTGATTGTTGATGCTCTCAATTGAGTTGTCTACACTCGACATTCGATGTAATTGATTTTAGTGACTTTTATTGCAGTTAATCTGAGCGTCGATGAATCCAAACAGGTTTCTCAATCTATTCTAAAGCTGATAATAGATAATCCTAGCATTTCGAGATCTCAAAAGATGCTTTCAAAGATCTCTGATAATACCCAATGTACCGAGCTTCAACATTCAGTCACATCTATTATGGGAATGGGCTGATCCCAAATTGAAGACTCCATTAGCGAATGTTTGGAAATGGCTCAATTCCTGCAGTGGATAATCTGGATACATGAGTGTTTTTTGAACGCAGGTGGCGAGAGAATCCCAGATCAGCTTCTTCTGATCCTGATTCCTTTACGTCTTGCCTCAGCAGTGTTGATAAAGCCAATCTTCTACGCTGTTTTTATCCTCTTCCTCACGCAGGCTAAAAAGAGACTCCACACGCAGCAACAGATCTCCACGCAGCAGCAGCAGCAGGACTCCTCTAATCTCCACGCAAGACAATAGAAGACAAACGACCCTGACCACACTTTTCCACGCTCAGGCAGAAAGAGAAACAGTCTCTCCTTTCCAACGCACAGGCAGAGATCTAGTTTGCTCTGATACCAAACTGAGAGACAACGAATGAAGGAGAAATAAGAGAGATTGTTTATCTCATATTATTCTATCTAACACAAAGCTCACGTACAGTATTTATAGGACAGAAATTTGTACTGGACTTCCTAAATGAATGGAGAAGATCCTCAACAGAAGCAGAGAATGATGGAATAACAGAAGAAGAGATAAAGTGATAAGATTGACACCTAAGACAAATCTATTAACCAACATATGCTAACAGGCATTCTACCCATTCCCAACAAGCATTTCAAACAACAACATTCAACACAACATAAATATACATTCATATAACAAAAAAAAGAAACATAATACAAACAAGGTGAAGCTCCTACCTTTCCATGGTAGAGCTTGCTCCAAGTATGAAGTCTCAATTCCCTCCAAAGGTCAAGCAAGCATCCACAAGCTCCAACAAAATCCCACAAGTATCAACAAGCTCCAAAAATCCACAAACTCCTTCAAAACCCTCTCCTCTCCAAAATACAAGAGACTCAAAATGAAAACTCCAACCCCCAAAACAAACAAGAGGATCAAAATAAATAGAGAAAAGAGAAGGAGGGATGATGTGGCTCCAAGTAGGATGCCACCTCCTTTTCCCTCCACTCCACATCATTTGGTCAACCTCATATTCCAATGCACCATTAATAAGTGGTTGAAAGAAAAGCAAGCACCTTACACACTCCATCTAAGCCCACTCCCCCAAAGGACAAAATTAAATTTTGAAAGAAAGTGCAATTAATATTTTACCCTTTTTATCCCCCAAAACACCTAAAAGACCCTAAATTTGGCCTTCCAACCCATAGGTAGGGTTGGCATGGGGTTTTAAGAGGTGTGGGACAAGTTTGACTTGTCCCACAAGCTTTGAAATTTGGCCTCTAAGGCCAAATTCGAGTTTCCCATGTGGGGTAGAGTGTGCTACACTCAAAACTCAAACACACATCAATCCACACAAAAGCCCAAGTAAATCAAGTCATATCCTTTAATTAGTTTAGGACAAATTCAAATTAACTTAATTAAGACACTACAACCCATGGCTAAAAAAAGGGTAAACACCAATCCAAAGAATATGAATAATAACACAAGTAAAACTTCACTTACTAAGAGCAACACATACTAACATGATAAAAAGGGAAATTTAAAACAAAACAACACATGACCCCTAGGTCACAATTTTTCCCTAACCAAATAATTCTAACACACACACAATTACTTGTTGCCATGGTGACCTTAGCTGGATTCTTCTCGAATTCCGATGTGGTTGGTCTCCACTCCCCAATATTGTTGTGAATATAATATACCTGCAGAACAGAGAATACCTCCTTCGGCCTGTTGGCCGCATTAAAACATTCATGCCAAATATACAATATAATCTAAAATAAACGACACATGATTTACTATCATCTATGCAAGTACGATATCACTTACACTTTCTAGCACATTTCTATTCCACATTTCATTTATGTCAAAACGATCATCACATTAGTCCAATTATCAAGTTCTACTCAATATGATTAAACATATCACATGTCATAATTAAAGATAAATAACCATGTCAAAAGTATACAAATATCATCATCAAATGTCCACCAGTAGACCATATGCATCATATAAAGATCAAATCAATAATAGTCCAATGTCTATGATATCTACTAGCATGCTAAATCAAGAAGCCATAATAATCCATAAGTGAAGTAATCAGTCTCGAAAACAAAAAAACAAAAATGGTGTCGAAGGGAAGTGGGCACTACATCCCCCTCCCCTTAGACTCGAACTTCCTCCTGGAAGTCACTGGAAAAGGTGTGGAAACTGTCCTCGTAGCAAAGTAGCATCCTCCCAAGTAGCTGCAGTCTCATCATACCTGTCCCATTGGACCCGAACCTGATCAATCTCTCTACCGCGAAGGCCCAGGGTCCTACGCTCTATAATGCGTACGGGCTCCACCATCACCTGCCCCTGATCCTGCACCTGCAATGCGGTCCAATCTAGCACGTGAGAAGGATCAAAAATATATCTCCTAAGCACAAAAACGTGAAACACATCATGGATGCGAGATAAGCTAGGTGGCAATGCTAGATGATAGGCCAAGGGACCGAGGTGCTCCAAGATCTCAAAGGGACCCACAAACCTAGGAGCAAGCTTAGAACCTTTTTTGTAACGGATAGGGCTCTTATGTGGTCTGACACGAAGAAACACCTTCGTGCCCACCTCAAAACTATGATCTATCCTATGCTGGTCCACATACTTCTTCTGTCTATCCTGCGCCTCTTGCAATCTCTGTCTGATCAAGGAAACCTGCTGCTCCATATCTTGTAATAATGCTGGCCCAAGGGAAACCCTGTCCTCAATCCTATCCCAACTAAGAGGTGTCCTGCACTCTCTACCATATAAAGCCTGAAAAGGAGCCATGCCTATCGAACTCTGGAAACTATTATTGTAGGAAAACTCCACCAAATACAGATACTCCTCCCATCTCGACTGATGATCCATCACGTACATCCTGAGCATATCCTCCAAAATTTGATTCACCCTCTCTGTCTGTCCATCTGTCTCAGGGTGATAAGCTGTGCTGAAATTAATCCTCGTCCCGAGGGCATACTGCATGGTGGTCCAGAAATGGGAAGTGTACAAAGGGTCGCGGTCGCAAATGATCTTCCACGGAATCCCATGTAATCTAAAAATCTCATCAAGGTAAACTCATGCCACTGCACTTGCTGTATAGGTGGTCTTCACTGGAGAAAAATGAGCTACCTTCGTCAATTTATCCACCATGACCATGATGGCGTTGTGATGGTATCTCGACGTAGGTAACCCAACGATGAAGTCCATGGAAATGGTGTCCCACTTCCACTCCGGTATGGCGTGAGGATAGAGAAGGCCAGCTGGATGCTGATGCTCAGCCTTCACCCTCTGGCACTCTAAACAGTGTGACACAAACAAAGCCAAGTATCTCTGAAGTCCTCTCCAAAAGTATGACTGTCTCAAGGTGGCATGCATCTTCTTCACCCTGGGATGGGCTGAATAAGGTGCACGATGAGCCTCTGTCAAAATGTCATGTCTCAAGCCTCCATCTCTAGGAACATATATCCGACCTCTGTGTCTGAGAAGACCATCTGCCTCTAATGAAAATCCATCAAATCTCCCCTCAAGGGGTCTCTGAGACTCAATCTCTACTCTGGCTGCAAGGTAGAAACTATCCTGAGGAAGCTGCTGCAAGATCCTACTCCGTAAATCTGTGCCCACTGAGGTGGCCATAGCCACATGTCTCTGCCTACTCAAGGCATCTGCAACCACATTCTCCTTCCCTTTCACATGCTCTATCTCCATGTCATACTCACAGAGTAACTCCATCCAACGCCGCTGACGAGCGTTGAGATTGGGCTGCGTGAAGAGGTGGTGAAGACTCAAGTGATCAGTCCTGAGTGTAAATCTCTGGCCAAGAAGAAAATGTCTCCACCACACTAAGGCATGTACCACTGCTGCAAGCTCAAGGTCATGGGTTGGATAATTGAGCTCATAATCTTTGAGTTTGCGAGACTCAAAGGCAACTACTCTACCCTCCTGCATTAACACACCTCCAAGTCCTGCCAAGGAAGCATCTGTGCAAACGTAGAACTCACCCTGAGGATCTGGCACTACAAGAATAGGTGCTCTCGTGAGGCATTCCTTCAGTGTACTGAAGGCCTGCTCACATCTATCTGACCATAAAAACTTCTTCCCTTTCCGCTGAAGGGAAGTGATGGGGTGCGCAATCCGAGAAAAATCCTGAACAAACCTCCTGTAATACCCTGCTAGACCCATGAAGCTACGCACCTCGGTCACACTAGTGGGTGCTGGCCAATCCATGATGGCTCGAATCTTGGAAGGATCGACTGTGATACCTTCCCCAGAAATGATGTGGCCCAAATACTGCACCTCAGGCTGAAAGAACACACACTTCTCCAAGTTCCCGTAAAGGTGCTGTTCGCGAAGACACTGAAGAACCTGGTGAAGGTGCTCCTCATGCTCCTCACGTGTGCGTGAGTAAATCAGAATGTCATCAAGGAAGATGAGCACGAAGCGATCAAGGAAGGTCCTGAATACCCCATTCATCAAACTCATAAACACTACGGGGGCATTCGTCAAACTGAAAGGTACCACTGTGAACTCGTAGTGGCCATATCTCGTACGGAATGCTGTCTTGTGAATATCCATCTCCTGCAATCCTGAGCTGATGGTACCCTGACTTAAGATCTATCTTAGAGAAAACTGTAGCCCCCTTCATCTGATCAAATAAATCATCAATGCATGGAAGGGGGTAACGATTCTTGATCGTTACTTTATTCAGCTGACGGTAGTCAATACACAACCGAAGAGATCCATCCTTCTTCTTCACGAAGATCACTGGTGCACCCCAAGGGGATACACTAGGATGGATTAGGCCTTTCTCCAGAAGGCCCTCAAGCTGCAACTTGAGCTCACATAACTCAGGAGTAGTCATCCGATAGGGTGCTCGTGAGATAGGCTCTGCGCCCGGAACTAAATCTATATGGAAATCTATCTCACGTGGGGGAGGTAACCCCGGTAGCTCCCCTGGGAACACATCAGCAAACTCTGATAAGATGGGATGGTCATCAAGGGAAGGTCCTCTTGACTCATCCTCTGATCTGTCACTGACCGTAATAGCAAACAACTGACAACCCCGTCGCGCACACCGCTTAAGCTGCATAGCGGAGATGGTGCGAATGGATACGGCCCTCCTAACTCCTGATATCACTGACTCTACTCCAAGATCATCTATGCAAACAATAGTCTTATGGTAACAATCCACTCTAGCTCTGTGAGCGGACAACCAATCCATGCCTAAAATGATGCCATAAGATCCTAATGGAAGGATCCGAAGATCAGAAGTAGTGGTGAAGGGTCCCAAATCCACTACACACTCCTTAACTAAGGAGTCTACAGAAATTTTGGCTCCAGAAGCCATCTCAACGTCCCAACTACGGCCCTACCTAACTGCCACCAGCCTACAACGCTCTACTAAGGATGGTGCAATAAAAGAATCAGAAGAACCAGAATCAAATAATATAGAGGTGGAAATACCACCAATACTACCTGTCGTCTCAATCACAGTACTCTGGTGCTCAGCCTGGCGGTTCTCGACCACTGCGTAGATCCGATGACTCCGTGCCATATCTCCAACAGTAGGCTCTGAGCTCTATGTCTTACCCTTGTTAGGGTTCTGTGGGCAATCTCTCCAATGATGTCCAACAACACCACAACCATAACAGCTGCCTGGTCCTCTCCAGTGGGAAGCAGCTCCAGCTGGTACTCTAGATGTCTGAGCTACAGATCCTGATGATCCGGCTATGGACTGCTGAGGTCTCTGCTGATGAGCTCCTACTGACTGAGCTCTCGGTGCACCCTGTGTCCTGATGGGACCCCTAGGAGGAGGCCCCATACTACGTCCTCTCTGCGCATCAAATCTCTGAGGAGGTTAGTAAGGTGGGCGGGTCTGCTGCTGTTGCTGCTGCTGTGGTGGCCTGAATGAAGCTTGCCCTGAACTTTGTCCACCCCGTGGAGGAGGAACTGACCCCTTCGACCTACCATCCTGCATCTGCTGGATACGGCTCCGAACTCTGTCTCTAGCCTGCTGCGTCTTCCCCGTGTCTCCTCTACAATATAGGCCTTCTCCACGGCCTCTGCTAATGTCTGTGGGTAGTGAATGTGCACTGCACCACCTAAATCCAAGTTTAGGCCCCGGATGAACCTGTGAATCCGTACCTGCTCATCCTGCATATAGTCGACGTACTGGAGTAGGTCTAGAAATCGACTCTCATACTCAGCTACTGTCATCGATGCCTGACGGAGGTCATGAAACTCATCTATCCTGCTGCTGTATAAATCTCCTGGGTAAATACCTGCTCCTGAAACGCTCCTCAAATAGCTCCCAGGTAATCGTCTCTGAGTCAACATGGAGCTTCTGCTCCTCGGTCCTCCACCAGACTCCTGCTCCATCCTTCAGAAGATGGATTGCAACACGAGCTTTCGTGTTGCTAGTACAAGGGCAGAGCTTGAAGCATCCACTCAAGCTCACCAACCAGGCCTCTGCCTGAAAACCACCTGTATCACCCGAATAGTGAGATGGTCGTAGCTTCAGGATCTCCCTGATATGGTCTGCAGCTGACGTATGACGAATCCTAGGTCTCTCTGTATGCTCCTCCCTCTGTCTAGGGCTCTGAGACCTGTCCCTATGTCCTGAGATCCTGTCCCCATGTCCTCTCTGTGGTGACTCTGCCCTAGCCGACTCCGCACGGAAGTTCTCTACCCTATGCTCCTCGCTGTGTCGAGGGGATGCCTGGGCATCTACTGATGGCTCCAAACTATGTCTTGCAAATCGTCCTCCCAAGGGCTCTCCGCGTATAGCGGCATTGACATCCTGGAGTGTCTGCAAGATCTGAGGTAGAATGGCTGCTACAGCCTGCTCTGGCGGTGGTATATCTAGGTCTATATGAAGAGACCCCTCACCCAATCCGTGCCTCCTGCACAGATCAAGGCGAGAGTTAGTTCATTGTTCTAGGTCTTGTGCCAGTTTTCTAAATTTGTTGTTTCCTATAATTATCAACATTGTGGTTTTATATATTAAAAGAATCAACTCTGCACTAGGTTAAATGTTCATGTTTCATGTTTTCTGCGTGTGCCCAAGGGTCCAAGCTTCGAACCCCCGGCTCTGATACCAAAATGTAATGCCGCAAAAAAATGACGACGATCCAAGAACTTGCTTCCACGAACATAAAACCCAAAACAATACGACTAATTTTTTAATTTTTTTTTTGCATGAGGATCAAGATTTAAGAGAACAAGTTTATAATTGCTATATATTTAAATCGGGTCACTTTGTTATTGTGTCTAGGACTGGATGCTGAAAAAAAAGAGTCTAGTTAGGTCACACTAAGAGCCTCCCAATAGTTCTTCTTGGCACTAGCATTGTCGACATTCAATAATCAAATCTCGACGTACATGAGCCAGTTATTATCCAATGAGTCATGATAATCTTGCCTCTATGTTTAATAAACATTAAGATTAGGAGTCGGTGTAATTTAGGTATTATTTCATGTTTTCATAGATCGTAATTTACATTTATATGAAAATTAAATTGGAATGATTAGGTATTCAAATATTACCTATCATATTAATTTTATAAAAGGAAAGTCAAAAATTGCAATTGCAATTAAATTTCATAATCATTAAAAATGAAATCATATCATTTTACAAAAATTTTACATTAGTGTAAATTATACGTGGAGAAACATTCAAATAGGTTGAAATTCATGGTTGGGGGTGGGTGGCTTTAATGGCCACCTGCCATTTCATTAAACTCCCTCTCCTTGCGTGCAAGTTACTCCCTAGGCCGCATGTTTTCATTTATTCCAATTTAGATTTTGCAAATCCTACGCCTCCCGTTTGGTCTGCCCACCGTTTTAACTTGACCCTGGCCGCGCAATAAAAGAAATGGTTATAGATGAAGCTACAGTGAGGTGAGTGCGTGTTACCTACACTTCCATTGGGTGTTGCAAGGTGTGTTGACTGTTTTATTCGGCCCTGGCAGTGTCGAATGCATAGAATGGTCAAGATATTGAAGCTACGGGCTAGAGGGACAGGCGTGTTACCCAGCCTTGGCCGCGTGGGTCAGAATGGTGGTTAAGAGATGAAGCTACAGGAAAGTGGCAGAAGGTGTTACCTCCACTTGTCATCGGGTGCTGCGAGGTGAATGTTCTTGTCGAGATCTATGGCCGCGGCCTGCACAGGAAGACAACAGGTAGGCTAAGGTCCGGCAAAGGAGAAGCGTTTTGGGGTGCTTCCAACAAGAAGGTTGCCCCATCTCCAACCAAGTTGTTATCTGTTCAGTATCGAATGCATCCTCAAAGTGGAGATTCTCCTTCAAGATATTTTATCAAAATCGATTAAGGGACAGTGAGAGTGTTACGAGGAGACCTGAAGAAATTTATTACAGGTGGATCCTCTATTGAGATCTTCCTGTCATGTACATCTCGTGGAAGAAACTTTCTCATAGAGGCGGATCTGTTTCATATCAGAATATACAGAAGCACATTTGTTATTTGCAATTATATATGATGATTTTTATGTATTCAAGCACACCTTTGCATATAAGCTGGAAGTTCATGCGAATAGGTTTGATTAAGACCTATTAACATCTACGTAGGTTTATTAAATATATATATTTACTATTATTTCTTGGCTATAGTTTATAATTATACTTTGTTAATATAAAAGAAATATTAATAGTATATTGTTATTAATATAATTTAATAATAGTAAATCCATTAGTTTTAATATTACTTAATATGAATAATATTTAAAATATTAGTTTCCTTATTAAACAAATATGGGTAATGAACTTAATAAGCTTAGAACTTTTTGCATTAAAATTTCTTTCTACACAATTTAATAGGGCATTTGTATGGGATTTCAAGTAGATTTGATTTCATTTCCTTTTAATTTGCAAATAGTTTTACAATAAATTCTTAAATGAGGAAAAACATAATAGAGCTAGGACATAAATTACTTCATTGGCATATTGAAAACTATTTAAAACTTAAGTCTTTCCATCAACAATACAAGAAGAGAAATGCACTAATATTCCAACTTTTCAATACATCTCTTTTAAGTAACAAAATGAAATTTAATATATATATTTTTTTGTAAATTTCCCAACATTCCTCAAGAGAGTTTCAACAATATTTCCATTAAGTTTTAAGCAAGAACTACTAACATTTCAACAAGATCAACACATTCATAAGAGGTTCCAAGCCAAGTTAAAGGAGAATAAATAGATTGTCTTTCTTTCAACTTTTAATTCCATCCACATTACAACCTTACTAATGAAGTTCAATACAACTTTCCTTCAACATCTTGTTACAACATTTTCCACTTCATGTGGGAACAAATTTACAATAATGGAAGCTAAAATACAAAGCAATATTACATTTTTCCTCCACTCAAGGTGGGTAAAAATACAAGGTGGTTTCACATTGTCATCAACAAGGTTCCAATGCTCCAAACATCAACAAGGTAGCTCCTCCAATAGTTTGCTTGATTCACAACAAAATAAGGGGAGAGGCAACGCTCTCCTCCCAACCAAGATACCCAATGGAGAAGAGAAGCCATCCTCTCCATTGGCCCCCGAGCCCCAACCACATTACAATGGGAGAAAATCCAACTCATGGCAACTACTAGCTTCCACATAACTTAACATAAAATTTCACATTCATTCCATAATCCTTCAAAACAAAATCAACAACACAACAAGAGGGAAAACAATCACAACAACAAGTCACAAGGCTTATCAAGAAAGCCATAAGAGTAAGACCTATGGGGAGGCCACTTATGCCTCCCAATGGGAATGGGTGCCACCTAAAAGCCTCCAATGCAAAACACAATACCCCTAACAACTCTTATGCCTCCCTCAAGTACCCCTTATCCCTCCATTCACTCTTATGCCTCCCTCAACTCTTATGGCTCCCTCAAAGTAAAACAAGAAGAAAATGCAAGCATTTCTCTTACAAGGTGGGCACCCAACCCAAACTCCCTCCTCAAGAAAATGATCTCTTATGCCTCCCTCAATTAAACTCCCCATAGTCTCCTCCCACTCCCAACTTAGGCATTCTACCCATTCCCAACAAGCATTTCAAACAACAACATTCAACACAACATAAATATACATTCATATAACAAAAAGAAGAAAACATAATACAAACAAAGGTGAAGCTCCTACCTTTCCATGGTAGAGCTTGCTCCAAGTATGAAGTCTCAAATCCCTCCAAAGATCAAGCAAGCATCCACAAGCTCCAACAAAATTCCCACAAGTATCAACAAGCTCCAAAAATCCACAAACTCCTTCAAAATCCTCTCCTCTCCAAAATACAAAAGACTAAAATTGAAACTTCCAACCTCCAAAACAAACAAGAGGATCAAATAAATAGAGAAAAGAGAGGGAGGGATGATGTGGCTCCAAGTAGGATGCCACCTCCTTTTCCCTCCACTCCACATCATTTGGTCAACCTCATATTCCAATGCACCATTAATAAGTGGTTGAAAGAAAGGCAAGCACCTTACACACTCCAACTAAGCCCACTCCCCCAAAGGACAAAATTAAATTTTGAAAGAAAGTGCAATTAATATTTTACCCTTTTTATCCCCCCAAAACACCTAAAAGACCCTAAATTTGGCCTTCCAACCCATAGGTAGGGTTGGCATGGGGTTTTAAGAGGTGTGGGACAAGTTTGACTTGTCCCACAAGCTTTGAAATTTGGTCTCTAAGGCCAAATTCGAGTTTCCCATGTGGGGTAGAGTGTGCTACACTCAAAACTCAAACACACATCAATCCACACAAAATCCCAAGTAAATCAAGCCTAATAAATGAACTCTCTTTGGTCACATCTTTTAATTAGTTTAGGACAATTTCAAATTAACTTAATTAACCCACTACAACCCATGGCTAACAAAGGGGTAAACTCCAATCCAAAGAATATGAATAATAACACAAGTAAAATTTCACTTACTAAGAGCAACACATACTAACATAATAAAAAGGGAAAATTAAAACAAAACAACACATGACCCCTAGGTCACAATTTTCTCTTTAACCAAATAATTCTAATACACACACAATTACTTGTTGCCATGGTGACCTTAGCTGGATTCTTCTCGAATTCCGATGTGGTTGGTCTCCACTGCCCAATATTGTTGTGAATATAATATACCTGCAGAACAGAGAATACCTCCTTCGGCCTGTTGGCCGCATTAAAACATTCATGCCAAATATACAATATAATCTAAAATAAACGACACATGATTTACTATCATCTATGCAAGTACGATATCACTTACACTTTCTAGCACATTTCTATTCCACATTTCATTTATGTCAAAACGATCATCACATTAGTCCAATTATCAAGTTCTACTCAATATGATTAAACATATCACATGTCATAATTAAAGATAAATAACCATGTCAAAAGTATACAAATATCATCATCAAATGTCCACCAGTAAACCATATGCATCATATAAAGATCAAATCAATAACAGTCCAATGTCTATGATATCTACTAGCATGCTAAATCAAGAAGCCATAATAAATCCATAAGTGAAGTAATCAGTCTCGAAAACAACAAAACAAAATGGTGTCGAAGGGAAGTGGGCACTACATCCCCCTCCCCTTAGACTCGACTTCCTCCTGGAAGTCACTGGAAAAGGTGTGGAAACTATCCTCGTAGCAAAGTAGCATCCTCCCAAGTAGCTGTAGTCTCATCATACCTGTCCCATTGGACCCGAACCTGATCAATCTCTCTGCCGCGAAGGCCCAGGGTCCTGCTATCTATAATGCATACGGGCTCCAGCATCACCTTCCCCTAATCCTGCACCTGCAATGCGGTCTAATCTAGCACATGAGAAGGATCAGAAATATATCTCCTAAGCACAGAAACGTGAAACACATCATGGACGCGAGATAAGCTAGGTGGCAATGCTAGACGATAGGCCAAGGGACCGAGGCGCTCCAAGATCTCAAAGGGACCCACAAACCTAGGAGAAAGCTTAGAACCTTTTCCGTAATGGATAGGGCTCTTATGCGGTCTGACACGAAGAAACACCTTCGTGCCTACCTCAAAACTGTGATCTGTCCTATGCTGGTCTGCATACTTCTTCTGTCTATCCTGCGCCTCCTGCAATCTCTGTCTGATCAAGGTAACCTGCTACTCCATATCCTGTAATAATGCTGGCCCAAGGGAAACCCTGTCCTCAATCCTATCCCAACTAAGAGGTGTCCTGCACTCTCTACCATATAATGCCTGAAAAGGAGCCATGCCTATAGAACTCTGGAAACTATTATTGTAGGCAAACTCCACCAAATACAGATACTCCTCCCATCTTGACTGATGATCCATCACGTACATCCTGAGCATATCCTCCAAAATATGATTCACCCTCTCTGTCTGTCCATCTGTCTCAAGGTGATAAGCTGTGCTGAAATTAATCTTTGTCCTAAGAACATACTGCATGGTGGTCCAGAAATGGAAATCTTGTGTACAAAGGGATTTTGGTCGCAAATGATCTTCCGCGGAATCCCATGTAATCTGAAAATCTCATCAAGGTATACTCGTGCCACTTGTACTTGCTGTATAGGTGGTCTTTACTGGAGTTGAGCACACTTTCGTCAATTTGAAAATCCACTGTGACCATGATGGCATCGTGGTGGTATCTTGTGGGACGTAGGTAACCCAACGATGAAGTCCATGGAAATGGTGTCCCACTTCCACTCTGGTATGGCGTTGAGGATAGAGAAGGCCAATTATGATTTGATGCTCGGCCTTCACCCTCTGGCACTCTAATATTTGTCTTATGACACAAATGAGCCATCTCTCTAAAGTCCTCTTCAAAAATACAACTGTCTCAATTTTTTGCATCTTCTTCACCCCGGGATGGGCATTGAATAAGGTGCATGATGAGCCTCTGTCAAAATATCATGTCTCAAGCCTCCATCTATTTAGGAACATATATCCGACCTGTTTTTCTGAGAAGACCATCTGCCTCTAATGTTTCCATCAAATTCCCCTCAAGGGGTCTCTTAGACTTTAGGCTTCTCCAATGGAGAGGTAGGAAACCTTCTCCTTTTTTTTGCTTTCATATTATTGTTGCTTCTATGCTAAAATTGTGAAATAATGTATGTTTACTTTTGTGTATTGTGAAAATGGATAGAATGCTTATTGTGTAGTGTAGGAGAGGTCTATGGGAAAACTCATGAGGGAGGCATAAGAGTAGAATAGGATATTGTGGAGGGAGTTTGAGAGGGATGCCCATCTTGGGTAAGAATGTTCACATTCTTACCTTGTCTTGAGGGAGCCATAAGAGGAGGGAGGCATAAGAGTATGGGAGGAAAAAGGGGTACTTGAGGGAGGCATAAGAGTCATAGGGGCTTGAGTTTTATTGTGGAGGGTTTTGGATGGGCATCTCATCTCAATTGGGAGGCATAAGGAAAACTTTCCCATAGTTCCTTCTCTTGTTGGCTTGGATGAAAGCCTTGTTGTGCAAAGTATTGTGTTATTTGTGTTTCCTTGTTGTTTTCCTCTTTTTACTTTGAATGTTGTGAAGAAAATTGTATTGTGGAAGCAAGTATTGTTGCCTTGAGTTGGAGACCACCCTTCATTGTGTTGTGTTTGGGGCTCGGGGGTCAATGGAGGAGATTGCTTCTCTTCTCCATTGAGTTTTGGTTGGGAGGAGAGTGTTGCCTCTCCCCCTATCTTGGTTGTGATTTGAAATACTTGGAACTTGGAGCATGGATGAAGAACACCTTGGAGCACAAGAACCTTGTTGTTGACAATGTATAAAACATCATGTTTACCCACCTTGAGTGGAGAAAGAAATGTAATATTGCCTTTACTTTCTTTAGCTTCCATTATTGCAAATTTGTTTCCACATGAAGTAGGATATGTTGTAAAAGATTTGAAGGAAAGTTGCATTGAAATGATAGTATTTCTTACTTTAAAATTTATTGGAAATGTTGTGGAATTCTTTTGTGGAATGTTGGAAAGAAATTACAAAAGAATATACATATTAGATCTCATTTTGTTGCAAAAAAAAAATGGTATTGAAAAGTGAAATATTAGTGTATATCTTCTTCTTGTATGTTATGAATGGAAGGAGTTAAGTTTTAAATTTTTCCATAGATGCCAATGAGTAAATTATTAAGCTGAACTCTATCATTTCTCTCTTCATTTAAGAATCTTCTTGTGAATCCTTTGTAAAATTAAAAATTGTAAATGAAATCAGATTCTTTTGCACAAACCCATGTTATGTTATTGAATTGTGAAGAAAGAAATTAATGCAAAGTTTTAGCTTAATAAGTTAAATTTCATTTAAAAGGAAACTAATATTTTAATCTGAATTAACCATGAAAAGGCCTTAACGGTACTAATATGAAGTTTACTTTACAACATATCTATTGACGTCTATCACCCATAAATCCTTAGGATGTTTAGAATAATAGTAATATTAAAAAATTATAAATTTTCTTTCTTTAGTCTTATTCAATAAACAAATGCTGATGAAATTATCAAACAAGTGAACTTTTTTTGCTTTACAAAAAATTGTTAGTTTGTTCAAAAATCAAAGGGTATTGTTATCACTTAAATATATGTAAATGTAATCTACTCGAGCTTTAGAACTGGCTGAAAAGCTAATTTGGAAAACTCATCAGATGGCCAACTTGAATCATTAAACAAATTTGACAGAGCCGAATCATCAGCTCTATCACAGAAACAGTTGGAGAACTCCGTTTTTGTTTAGGACATACTTGATTGTTTTCTGATACAAATATCAACTGCTAGGACAGCGAGATTTTCTCGCAGCTGATTCCCAAAGGATGTTCTGATAGTCTCATAAAAGAGCAATCAGCCATGAAATCATTGATAGTGGTTTCAATATAAACTATAAAAAAGAAGAACGATAATATCCAGAATTTTAGCTAGATCATTTCTTGCCCTCTGGATAAACAAAGCGCTAAACTATCAAAACAGTTGGAAAATTCAAAATTGAAGAATTGCTTGCAAAAAAAATGCAGTTCTGACTCTGGTCACCCTGCCGTATAGGTCAGGCCGTGTTTTGTATTTGCCTCCTCTCACCTGTCCACTAGGGAAAGAATCGTTATAAAATATTGCAAGGTGTCCACTTATTTGAGGATGATTCTGACACTAAACAGATAACAACGTAGTTGTGACCTGCTCACTTTTGAATCCCTACGCCCTGTACATACCATGCAGATTTGAAACCCAATGAAAGACTTTAAACTGCCTCCATTGTTATTAGTTACAGTCTCCTAAAAACTGCCACACCTAGGGACAAGAGAAAAATAAAAAAAGGCCTGATAGTTGAAAACTTAGCCTTCCATACCTGCCAGATAACAGTCAATGAAATGGAGCCCGCAGCTGTTTGAGTGATCAGCAAATCGACCTTGCAATCAGGTAGATGAACAACATAGTTGCCAATGCCGGACAGACTGGATTTAAGCAGTGGCCTTCCATCGCCAGCAGGGAGAAGGAAACACAGTGGGGACAGATGGTATTGGCACGCCAGCCTCAACCATGGAACGTAAGGTATGATTTTGAACGGCCCATTTAATTGGCGGTTGTTTAATTATTTTGCAAAAAGGTGAATTGAATCAACTATAGCAAGAAAGATGGCCTTGGATGTTCCTTCTAATATTTGACCACGTCTTAATGCGGGTCTTTTTGAAAAGCCGACTCCTTGAATACTCCCCAATTTTGTATATTTAAAAATCAATTGAATCAACTTGTTGTTGTTTGAGCCAATATGTAAATTTTTTTTTTAATAATTCATTATGTATAGTTCACCATGCCAATTATTAGTTGACATATTATAAGCCTAATGAATTTAACTTGATTTAAATATACATATATTCATTTTAATATTGCTCGCCAGTATATAACGATCTAACCCATTTCTTTTTAATAACACAGTAATATACATGGTACAACGATCTAACTTCATATTTTTTTTATAATATGATACTAAACATATATATATAAAAAAAAAAAAGCTCAGACACGTCCTTTTTTTGAATGTCATTACTAAAATTCACTTGTGCTCGTATACAACCATGTAATCTTATTTTATTTAATAGTATTTACATGATATTATATATAGAAGTCATGGACGGTATCCTTTTATTTTTTTAAATGTTGGGATTGTGTTTATATCATACGACGATTGTTAAAATTTAGCCTACATTATGATTAATTATTTAGATATTTATTTATGTGTTCATATTTATATTTTATTTTTTTTGAGTTAATCCTGTATAATGGCCATATTCATTGTTAAGTTGGTACAAATGGTTACCAGTCAAGTTATGCAGAGAAGAATAATGAAACTGACCTGGTCTTGGTAAACCTAAGATGGTCAAGTCAAAGTCGCTCGAATACAATTCTTTTCTTTACCATGATTGACAACTTCTCGGAAAAAGGCTAAGAGCGTAAATTGCTGAATATTGTTAGATCAAAAGAGTGTGACCCTTGACAATCGACAGATCTAGAACTTGGCAATGACACTGATGGAACAAAAAAAAAGATGGTGAAACCTATTATCCATGCTTATCTTCAACTTTGAAATAATTTGTCAGTGAACATTAAAAAAAAAAAAATTGTCGCATTTTCGGGTCGCTTGGTTGTGGCGTCGTCGTCGTCGTCATAGACGTGAGTGTGGCGTTGTCATTTCGCGGCGTTACATTTTGATATCAGAGCCAGGGGTTCGAAGCTGGGACCCTTGGGCACACGCAGAAAACGCGAAACGGGAACACTTAACTTAGTACAGAACTTTATTCTTTTAAAATATAAAGCCATAATGTTGATAACTATAGTAAACAGCAAATTTAGAAAACTGACACAAGACCTAGAACAATGAACTAACTCTCGCCTTGATCTGTGCAGGAGGCGCGGATTGGGCGAGGGGTCTCTTCACATAGACCTAGACATACCACCGCCAGAGCAGGCCGTAGCAGCCCTTCTGCCTCAGATTTTGCAGACACTCCAGGATGTCAATGCCGCTATACGCGGAGAGCCCTTGGGAGGACGACTTGCTAGACATAGTTTGGAGCCATCAGTAGATGCCCAGGCATCCCCTCGACACAGCGAGGAGCACAGAGCAGAGAATTTCCGTGCAGAGTCAGCTAGGGCAGAGTCACCACAGAGAGGACATGGGGACAGGATCTCAGGACATAGGGACAGGTCTCGGAGCCCTAGACAGAGGGAGGAGCATACAGAGAGACCTAGGATTCGTCATACTTCAGCTGCAGACCATATCAGGGAGATCCTGAAGCTGCGACCATCTCACTATTCAGGTGATACAGGCGGTTTTCAGGCAGAGGCCTGGTTGGTGAGCTTGAGCGGATGCTTCAAGCTCTGTCCTTGTAGTAGCAACACGAAAGCTCGTGTTGCGATCCATCTTCTGAAGGATGGAGCAGGAGTCTGGTGGAGGACCGAGGAGCAGAAGCTCCATGTTGACTCAGAGACGATTACCTGGGAGCTGTTTGAGGAGCGTTTCAGGAGCAGGTATTTACCCAGGAGATTTATTCAGCAGCGGATAGATGAGTTTCATGACCTCCGTCAGGCATCGATGACAGTAGCTGAGTATGAGAGTCGATTTCTGGACCTACTCCAGTACGTCGACTATATGCAGGATGAGCAGGTATGGATTCACAGGTTCATCCGGGGCCTGAACTTGGATTTAGGTGGCGCAGTGCGCATTCACTGCCCACAGACATTAGCAGAGGCCGTGGAGAAGGCCTATATTGCAGAGGAGACACGGGGGAAGACACAGCAGGCTAGAGACAGAGTTCGGAGCCGTATCCAGCAGATGCAGGATAGTAGGTCGAAGGGGTCAGTTCCTCCTCCACGGGGTGGACAGAGTTCAGGGCAAGCTTCATTCAGGCCACCCACAGCAGCAGCAGCAGCAGACCCGCCCACCTTACCGACCTCCTCAGAGATTCGATGCACAGAGAGGACGTAGTATGGGGCCTCCTCCTAGGGGTCCCATCAGGACACAGGGTGCACCGAGAGCTCAGTCAGTAGGAGCTCGTCAGCAGAGACCTCAGCAGTCCATAGCCGGATCATCAGGATCTGTATCTCAGTCATCTAGAGTACCAGCTGGAGCTGCTTCCCACTGGAGAGGACCAGGCAGCTGTTATGGTTGCGGAGTTGTTGGACATATTTGGAGAGATTGCCCACATAACCCTACCAAGGGTAAGACACAGAGCTCAGAGCCTACTGTTGGAGATATGGCACGGAGTCATCGGATCTACGCAGCGGTCGAGAACCGCCAGGCTGAGCATCAGAGTACTGTGATTGAGACGACAGGTAGTATTGGTGGTATTTCCACCTCTATATTATTTGATTCTGGTTCTTCTGATTCTTTTATTGCACCATCCTTAGTAGAGCGTTGTAGGCTGGTGGCAGTTAGGCAGGGCTGTAGTTGGGACGTTGAGATGGCTTCTGGAGCCAAGATTTCTGTAGACTCCTTAGTCAAGGAGTGTGTAGTGGATTTGGGACCCTTCACCACTACTTCTGATCTTTGGATCCTTCCATTAGGATCTTATGGCATCATTTTAGGCATGGATTGGTTGTCCGCTCACAGAGCTAGAGTGGATTGTTACCATAAGACTATTGCTTGCATAGATGATCTTGGAGTAGAGTCAGTGATATCAGGGGTTAAGAGACCCGTTTCTATTCGCACCATCTCCGCTATGCAGCTTAAGCGGTGTGTGCGACGGGGTTGCCAGTTGTATGCTGTTACAGTTAGTGACAGATCAGAGGATGAGTCAAGAGGACCTTCCCTCGATGATCATCCCATCTTATCAGAGTTCACCGATGTGTTTCCAGGGGAGCTACCGGGATTACCTCCCCCACGTGAGATCGACTTCCATATAGATCTAGTTCCAGGCGCAGAGCCTATCTCACGAGCACCCTATCGGATGACTACTCCTGAGTTATGTGAGCTCAAGTTGCAGCTTGAGGGCCTTCTGGAGAAAGGCCTAATCCGTCCTAGTGTATCCCCTTGGGGTGCACCAGTGATCTTCGTAAAGAAGAAGGATGGATCTCTTCGGTTGTGCATTGACTACCGTCAGCTGAATAAAGTAACGATCAAGAATCGTTACCCCCTTCCACGCATTGATGATTTATTTGATCAGATGAAGGGGGCTACAGTTTTCTCCAAGATAGACCTTAAGTCAGGGTACCATCATCTCAGGATTGCGGAGACAGATATTCACAAGACAGCTTTCCGCACGAGATATGGCCACTACGAGTTCACAGTGGTACCTTTCGGTTTGACGAATGCCCCCGCAGTGTTTATGAGTTTGATGAATGGGGTATTCAGGACCTTCCTTGATCGCTTCGTGCTCATCTTCCTTGATGACATTCTGATTTACTCACGCACACGTGAGGAGCACGAGGAGCACCTTCGCCAGGTTCTTCAGTGTCTTCGCGAGCAGCGCCTTTACGGGAACTTGGAGAAGTGTGCGTTCTTTCAGACTGAGGTGCAGTATTTGGGCCACGTTATTTCTGGGGAAGGTATCGCAGTCGATCCTTCCAAGATTCGAGCCATCATGGACTGGCCAGCACCCACTAATGTGACCGAGGTGCGTAGTTTCATGGGTCTAGCAGGATATTACAGGAGGTTTGTTCAGGACTTTTCTCGGATTGCGCACCCCATCACTTCCCTTCAGTGGAAAGGGAAGAAGTTTTTATGGTCAGATAGATGTGAGCAGGCCTTCAGTACACTGAAGGAATGCCTTACGAGAGCACCTATCCTTGCAGTGCCAGATCCTCATGGAGAGTTTTTCGTATGCACAGATGCTTCCTTGGCAGGACTTGGAGGAGTGCTAATGCAGGAGGGTAGAGTAGTTGCCTTTGAGTCTCGCAAACTCAAAGATTATGAGCTCAATTATCTGACCCATGACCTTGAGCTTGCAGCAGTAGTGCATGCCTTAGTGCGGTGGAGACATTTTCTTCTTGGCCGGAGATTTACACTCAGGACAGATCACTTGAGTCTTCGCCACCTCTTCACGCAGCCCAATCTCAACGCTCGTCAGCGGCGTTGGATGGAGTTACTCTGTGAGTATGACATGGAGATAGAGCATGTGAAGGGGAAAGGAGAATGTGGTGGCAGATGCCTTGAGTAGGCGGAGACATGTGGCTATGGCCACCTCAGTGGGCACAGATTTGTGGAGTAAGATCTTGCAGCAGCTTCCTCATGATAGCTTCTACCTTGCAGCCAGAGCAGAGATTGAGTCTCAGAGACCCCTTGAGGGGAGATTTGATGGATTTTCATTAGAGGCAGATGGTCTTCTCAGACACAGAGGTCGGATATATGTTCCTAGAGATGGAGGCTTGAGACATGACATTTTGACAGAGGCTCATCGTGCACCTTACTCAGCCCATCCCGGGGTGAAGAAGATGCACGCCACCTTGAGACAGTTGTACTTTTGGAGAGGACTTCGGAGAGACATAGCTTCTTTTGTATCCCGCTGTTTAGAGTGTCAGAGGGTGAAGGCCGAGCATCAGCATCCAGCTGGCCTTCTCTATCCTCACGCCATACCGGAGTGGAAGTGGGACACCATTTCTATGGATTTCATTGTTGGGTTGCCGACGTCGAGATACCACCACGACGCCATCATGGTCACAGTGGATAAATTGACGAAGGTAGCTCATTTTTCTCCAGTGAAGACCACCTATACAGCTAGTGCAGTAGCACGAGTATACCTTGATGAGATTGTCAGACTACATGGGATTCCGTGGAAGATCATTTGCGACCGCGACCCTTTATACACCTCCCATTTCTGGACCACCATGCAGTATGCCCTCGGGACGAGGATTAATTTCAGCACAACTTATCACCCTGAGACAGATGGACAGACAGAGAGGGTGAATCAGATTTTGGAGGACATGCTCAGGATGTATGTGATGGATCATCAGTCGAGATGGGAGGAGTATTTGTATTTGGTGGAGTTTGCCTACAATAATAGTTTTCAGAGTTCTATAGGCATGGCTCCTTTTCAGGCATTATATGGCAGAGAGTGTAGGACACCTCTTAGTTGGGACAGGATTGAGGACAGGGTTTCTCTTGGGCCAGCATTATTACAGGACATGGAGCAGCAGGTTATTTTGATCAGACAGAGATTGCAGGAGGCACAGGATAGGCAGAAGAAGTATGCAGACCAGCATAGGACAGATCGCAGTTTTGAGGTAGGCACGAAGGTGTTTCTTCGTGTCAGACCGCATAAGAGCCCTATCCGTTATGGAAAAGGTTCTAAGCTTGCTCCTAGATTTGTGGGTCCCTTTGAGATCTTGGAGCACCTCGGCCCCTTAGCCTATCGTCTAGCACTGCCACCTAGCTTATCGCGCGTCCATGATGTATTTCACGTTTCTGTGCTTAGGAGATATGTTTCTGATCCTTCTCATGTGCTAGATTGGACTGCATTGCAGGTGCAGGATCAGGGGCAGGTGATGGTGGAGCCCGTGCGCATTTTAGATTGCAGGACCCTGGGCCTTCGCGGCAGAGAGATTGATTAGGTTCGGGTCCAATGGGACAGGTACGATGAGACTGCTGCTACTTGGGAGGATGCTACATCATTACGAGCTCAGTTTCCACACTTATTTCAGTGACTTCCAGGAGGAAGTCTAGTCTAAGGGGAGGGGGATGTAATGCCCACTTCCCTACGACACTTAGTTGATTATCATTTTGAGTTATGCAGACTTTGGATATGGACATGACTTATACTTATGTTGATTAGCATGATGTTTTGTGACTAGATGCATTTGGATTATGATTGGATTTTGTTTTCAGTATGATCTACACTGACTCATGGACAGACTATTGGATACCGATATTATTTTTATATGGATATATTGCATGTGTTCTAACATTGGATTTCTTCGCCATGATGAGTAGAATGTAGTTGTTGAATTTACATTACTATAATTTTGGATAATGATGAAATGCATAATTAAGTTGTGATTTAGACCTAGAAATAATGATTGATTGAATTACGTATAGATGTTAGTAAATTTCATGCATATGGTTATTTTGGATATTTTGACATGGCCGCAAGGCCGAAGGAGGTATTTTGCATTTTGCAGGAAACACAGCATGATCACAACCATGAGGGGGATTGGGAACCAAACACAACAGGATGTCGGGTGGTTACAACAATTGGTCGTCAAGGCAACTAGTAAATTGTATTGTGTTACCTTTGTTCTTTTATGTGTTAAGAAAATTTCCATGAGGGGGAAATTTTCTAATGTGACCAAGGGGGTAAGAATTTTAATTACTTGTTTTAACTTACTTTAGTAGGTGATTTTATTTGTGATGTTTCTTTTTTAAAATTACTTTGCTAAGTGTGTTTAGATTAATGTAATATCTTGTTTTAATTTTTAAGTTTTGGAGGGAAGTCAAGTGGGTGTAATTAATTTTGATGGTTGGCTCCTTGAGCCTTGTGTTTCCTCATGTATTGAATGCTTGGTTTTGAGTGTTGACCACTCCAAATCTCTTTGAATCTCGAATTTGAGATTGAGGGCAATTTTGGGGGACTTGTGGGACAAGTTAAACTTGTCCCACACTTCCCAAAACCCCTTACCAACCATATCTATGGGTTGGGAATCCAAAAAGGGGATTATTTATTGTTTTGGGAAGGGAAATATGACTTTGGAGTGCACTTTCTTCTTTTTGCATTTAATTGTGCCTTAAGGACACATGGGGAAGGGATGGATGTGGATTGGAGATGTCATTCAACCCAACCACCCATTTATGGTGTTTTGGGATTTGAGTTGACTAAAGGGAGGTGGTCTTGAGGATGTGTGATGTGGCATCCTACAAGGAGCCACATCACCCTCACTCTTCCTCTTGTCTATTTATGGAAATTTCCTCTCTTGTTGAGGGGGTTGGAGTTTTGTTTTTGTTTTGTTGAAGAGTTCTCTTTTGTTATTTTGGGAGAGAAAAGAATTGGGAGAAAGAGAAAAAGAGAGTGCTTGGACTTGCATGCTTGGATTGATTTGGGAAGGAGCTTGGACAAATTTCTTGGTTTAGGCTTCTCCAATGGAGAGGTAGGAAACCCTCTCCTTTGTTTTGCTTTCATATTATTGTTGCTTCTATGCTAAAATTGTGAAAAATGCATGTTTACTTTGGTGTATTGTGAAAATGGATAGAATGCTTATTGTGTAGTATAGGAGAGGTCTATGGGAATACTCATGAGGGAGGCATAAGAGTAGATTAGGATATTGTGGAGGGAGTTTGAGAGGGATGCCCATCTTGGGTAAGAATGTTTACATTCTACCTTGTCTTTGAGGGAGCCATAAGAGGAGGGAGGCATAAGAGTATGGGAGGAAAAAGGGGTACTTGAGGGAGGCATAAGAGTCATAGGGGCTTGTGTTTTATTGTGGAGGGTTTTGGATGGGCATCTCATCTCAATTGGGAGGCATAAGGAAAACATTCCCATAGTTCCTTCTCTTGTTGGCTTGGATGAAAGCCTTGTTGTGCAAAGTATTGTGTTATTTGTGTTTCCTTGTTGTTTCCTCTTTTTACCTTGAATGTTGTGAAGAAAATTGTATTGTGGAAGCAAGTATTGTTGCCTTGAGTTGGAGACCACCCTTCATTGTGTTGTGTTTGGGGCTCGGGGGTCAATGGAGGAGATTGCTTCTCTTCTCCATTGAGTTTTGGTTGGGAGGAGAGTGTTGCCTCTCCCCCTATCTTGGTTGTGATTTGAATACTTGGAACTTGGAGCATGGATGAAGAACACTTTGGAGCACAAGAACCTTGTTGTTGACAATGTTAAAATATCATGTAATTACCCACCTTGAGTGGAGAAAGAAATGTAATATTGCCTTGTTTTCTCTAGCTTCCATTATTGTAAATTTGTTCCACATGAAGTAGGGTATGTTGTAATAAGATTTGAAGGAAAGTTGTATTGAGATGTTAGTATTTCCTTACTTTAAAATTTATTGGAAATGTTGTTGAATTCTTTTGTGGAATGTTGGAAAGAAATTACAAAAGAATATACATATTAGATCTCATTTTGTTTGAAAGGAGATGTATTGGAAAGTAAAATGATATGTTAGTAGTGAAATCCCTTCTTGTATATTGATCTTAAGTTTTAAATTGCTTTAAGATGAAATGATCAAGGCTCTATAATCCTCCATTATGAGTTTATTCATCCTTTATGAAATCCATTGTAATATAATTGCTCTTTGGAGTTGAAAAAAGGAAATCAAACAGATATTTATTCATACAAATTTAATCTATTGCAAGTTATAAATTCATTACATTTTAACACAAAATTTAAATAATAGTAAAAAATGAAAGAATCTCTTGAAATAATACTCTTCAATATTTAATTGATATTTAAGTAATACTTAATCCACAAATAAATTTAGTAATAATAACTTTTATTATAATGAAAGGAATGTTTTTTACAGATTATTCCCGAGTGGTCATTTTACATTATATAAAACCATCTCATCGCATACTACCACTAATGTGAAGTAGTCTCAGAAATCAACACCAACAATCACCTGCATTATTATCATGTCTAATTATAACTATATATACCTAAACCTGTTACGTATGTAGATGTTTATAGTAATTTTCTCAAGCAAATGGGCGCTGACTGTACAAACAGTATATTGTAAATTGTATTGCAATGCTTACCTGATCTTCATTCCAAGGAGATACTTCTTAAAATGATTAGGCTTCTTAATTTCTTATTGAAGTACTCAGACAGGCCACTCTTTCTTCCTCATGCGTAAGAGCATTTTCATAAATGCTTCATTTTCCATGTAGGTTTTTGGGATCTCACCCCACTACTGAACAGTTATTCCTATCCAACAACAGTTGGCAGGTATTCAATGCGCAATCTTCCTCCTGTTATGCAGAGTGCAAGACAACGTACAAATCTGAAGGTGAAACCCGATATCAGAGGAATGTTCAACAGAACAAATAACAAATGGATAGACAGGCTGCTACCCAACGCCTTCTAAAGTCATGAAAAACAACCCTGTTCTTACATACGCTCATAACAACAAATTAAAATAAAAACAAAAAAAAGAAGAAAGCTTGTTCATGAAGCTGCCTGGCCGACCTGCTGTGATAACACCGTGTTTCTGAAACTTCGCCTCCTTCACCTGGTTTAAATATTGAAAAGCCTCTAGATACTCTCCGAAATCCAGATTTGAGGATGCATTCGACACTAAACAGATAACAAGTGTAGTTGGACAACCTGCTCGCTTGGTGAGCCCTCCGCCCAAGGGGCCCATGCCGCGGCACCTGCTGCTGACACCCAATGAAATGGAGGTAAAGCTTGCAATCGACCTGCTCCTTTTGACCTCCCTCTGATCCGCACCTAGGGACAGAGAAAAAAAAACCACATTCCAATTTTCTTCTGAATGCTCGCGGCCAGGGGCAGTGGAGTTATGAGCCGGCGGGGTCTGATCTGATAAATTTGCAATCAAGATAACTTGAAATGTGTATGCTTATACAATAGTTCTCCCTCCTTGCTGTCCACGCGGCCAGACAGTGGATAAACTTTATGGGGTCTTGACCGATGGTTGTTGGTCAGGACCTATGTAATTAAACATAAAACTGTTCGGGCTGTTCACACCCATTGGAGAGGTTGGACAAAATGTTTTTACACAAAGGTGGTTGGATTGAATAGCCCATCGTGGCCTGGTGGATATTCCTTTTTGTCCGCAAGAATAATGTCATTCTGATCACGGATCATAGTCAGCTCCTTGAATCAATGCTCTTTTAAGTAATAAACATCATAGAAGTCTCAAGTATGTTGTATTATTTTGTAATATATGTAGCTTTTTTTTTTTTTTAATGTCATTATACCTATAGTTCACCTTTGCCAGATAAGGTAGAGACATCGGGAATCAGTGTGAATTGTAATAATTTAGTATGCATTTTAATGTTTGCTCAAAGATAAATAACGAGGACCCATTTTTTTTAATAACTCTAAGAGTAATATGGGTACCTATGGTACAACGATCCTAACTAGTCATACATTTTTTTATAATATGATACTTCAACATATAATATAAACTAAGACAAAAAAATTGTTCAGACGACCTTTTTCAGGATAATGTCATTACTAAAATTCACATGTGCATATATTTCAACCATGTAATCTTATTTTATTTAATAACAATATTAAGAATTTAGAAGTCATGGACGGTTCCTTTTCTGATTTTTTTTAAATGTATTGTGTTTATTTCAAATTGTTAAAATTGTGTACATATGCATTAATTATTTGATATGTTATTAATGTATTCATACCACTTATTTTATTTTTTATTGAGTTCCTTTGTTCTCTTTAATGGCCGAGTCAATTGTTAAGTTGGTACAATCATGGTAATACCAGTCTAAGTTACTTGTGGAAGAAAATGTGGGAGAGAAAGGTTCCTTTCAAGTCAAAGTCGCTCGAATTATTCTTTTAATGCGTACCAAACCCAAAAAAAAGGAAAGAGCGTAAATGTTCCACCTTGTTCAGGAAAAAGAGGTGACCCTTGACTAAATCGACAGGAACTTCTAATGCATTGATAGTATAAATTAAGATGGTCTTTCCTATCGTGCATCTTTTATCTAGTCAAGTGATATAAGTCAGTGAACCATTACACCCTTCAAAAAAAAAAAATTTGTCACATTTTTCAGGTCGCTTGGTTGTGGCGTCGTCGTCGTCGTCGTCGTCGTCATCACTGACAATGTGAGTGTAAACGTCGTAATGCTCATTCCCCCCCTTGTACATTAATCTTACAAATGTGACCCCTGAAAAGTTCAAATTTCACTTTTCCAAGAGATTTAGTGAGAATGTCGGCAACTTGTGCTTCTGTAGGACAATACTAGAGCTAAATTTGATGGTTCAAGACGTGCTCTCGAATGAAATGGCAATCAATTTCAATATGCTTTGTTCGTTCATGAAAGACTGGATTCTACATGAGCTTCAACACACTCTGATTGTGGCAATAGAGAATAGGTGACTGTTTTTTAGGAATTCCCAGGTCATCCAAAATGCGATGTAACCATATCACTTCGCACACAACTCCTCGTGTGGTGCGATATTATGCCTCTATGGATGAGATAGAAACAACATTCTGCTTCTTGCTTATCCACGAGATAGGTCCAGATCCGAGATGAAATATGTATCCTGTAGTTGACTTCCTATCATCAACAGATCCGGCGTGGTCTGAGTCGACGTATCCATGTAAGATGAATTGATCATTCTTCTTATAGTCTAGACCATAATCAGTTGTTCCTCAAACATATCTTAAAACATGCTTTGCTGCATTCCAGTGACATTTCTTCGGCTCTTGCATGAACCTAGAAAGATAGCTGACAACATAGCAGAGATCTGGTCTGGTATATGTCAAATAGATGAGCCCTCCAACAAATTACCTGTAGAGAGTAGCATCTACTTGAGGTGAGTCCTGGAATCTTGAAAGTTGCAAGCCTTTTTCCATGGGAGTGGATATAGGTTTACAGTAAGACATTCTATACTTTTCTAGGAGTGTCTTGGCGTACTTTGTCTAGGAGAAAAAAATGTGATGCTCTTTTTGCCATATCTCCAAGCCAAGACAGTAATGTAGTAGCCCCAAATCTGTCATGTCGAAGGTTCTTTTGAGATCATTCTTTACAATATCAACCTGATCTTTTGAACTGCCAGTGATCACAAGATCATCTACATATACAACAAGAATGACAATTTATTTTCCTACCTTATTTATATACAAATTTGAATATGAGGAGCTACGAGTGAACCCATGCTGCAAAAGGTGATTTTTGATCTTGATATACCATGCCCTTGGAGCTTGTTTCAGTCCATACAATGATTTGATGAGACGACATACCTTTTTAGGATGCTCTTCATCAAAAAATCCTTCAGGTTGGGTCATGTATACTTCTTCTTTCAGATCACCATTTAGGAAAGCACTCTTGACATCCATTTGCTGAAGTCTCTATCCTTTATGTGTTGCAAGTGCGCAAACTACTCTGATGGTCTTCATCTTCACAGTGGGTGTAAAGGTTTCTTCATAGTTGATGCCCTCTTTCTAAGCATATCCTTTTGCTACAAGTTGTGCTTTATGTTTGTCGATGGATCCATCTACCTTATATTTTGTCTTGAAAACCCATTTACAGCCTATGGGTTTCTTTCCTGTAGGTAGATCGACAAGTTCCCATGTCTGATTTTTCTTGAGTGAGTCAATTTCTATATCCATGGCTTCCTTCCACTGAGGTTGACTGAGTGCTTCACGAACATTTTCTGGCTTGAAGCTATTAATCAGTGAACTCATGAGTGCAAAGTTTACCTCATTTCTTGTTTGACTCCTCGTTTTGACTCTGGATGATGTATCTGGGAGTTGTTGCAAATGTGAGTCCTTGATGGTGCTTTGTACCCACTTCAGACGAGAACTTGGCTACTTTTGAGAAGAATTGTGTCGTTCCATGTGGATTGATGTGGAGTCACATTCTCTAGTTCTCCAAGGTCAACAAATAGCTCTCCTGGCAACATTTCTTTTCTTTGAGTAGTCTCCTATGGCTCATCATCTAATTCAGAGACTAGTCGGTGAGAGGTGGTTGGAAGTGGATCTTTTATTGATACTATTGAGTCAAAAGATGACTCAATCACAAACCACATCACGACTCTCATATATTTTCTTTGTCTCAGGATCCATGAGATGATATGCCTTCGAGGTAGTGTTGTAGCCAAGAAGGATACACGGGAGTGTTTTTGGCTCTACCTTCTTTCTCTTCTGAGCTAGGACATGCATGTATGTTGTGCAACCAAATACTCGCAAATGAGAAATTGATGGCTTTCTACCACTCCATACCTCTTCTAGCATTTTTTTCTGTAGAATATTTGTTCGGTGCCCTGTTGAGAAGATATACAGCCATTTGTACTACTTCAGCCCAATAGCATTCTTCTAGCTTTGCAGTTGATAGCATGCAGTGAGCCATCTCCATCACTATGCAATTGCGATGCTCAACAATGCCATTTTGCTGGAGCAGAGCCTCAAATATAAAGCCTGCGGGAGGAAGGAGGACAGTTATAACTGTCCATCAAATACATAACAAACAACAATGTATTAAAACTAAACTAATGCTAACATTCCCCCCCTTAATACATTGTTTCTACATATGTACCCCCTAAACAAATCAAACTTCACCTTGCCGAGAGGCTTGGTGAGAATATCTGCAACCTGAAAATCAGTAGGGCAGTACTGGAGCTGAATTTGGTGGTTCAAGACCTGTTCACGAATGTAGTGACATTCGACCTCAATATGCTTTGTTCGTTCATGAAAAATAGGATTCTTCACAAGCTTCAACACACCTTGATTGTCGCAGTGAATGATGGGAGGTTTCTCTTCAGGAATCCCTATATCTGCAAGAATGCGACGTAACCAAATCACTTCGCACACAGCTCCTCGTGTGGCACGGTATTCAGCCTCAGTGGATGAGAGAGAAACAACAGTTTGCTTCTTGCTAATCCATGAGATAGGTCCAGATCCGAGATGAAAAACATACCCTGAAGTGGATTTCCTGTCATCAACGGATCCTACATAGTCCGAGTCTGTATATCCCTGTAAGAAGAACTGAGTGTTCTTCTGATACTCCAGACCAAAGTCAACTGTACCTCAGACGTATCTCAACACATGCTTTGCTGCTATCCAATGACATTTCTTTGGCTCCTGCATAAATCTGGTGAGATAGCTCACTGCAAAGCAAATATCTGGCCTGGTATAAGTCAAGTAAATGAGACTCCCCACAAGCTACCTGTAGTGAGTGCCATCTACCTGTGGTGAATCCTGGAATCTAGATAATTGCAAACCTTTTTCCATAGGTGTGGACATTGGTTTACAATCTGACATTCCATACTTCTCCAGGAGAGTCTTGGCATATTTCATCTGGGAGATGAAGATATGATTCTTCTTCTGCCATATCTCTAAGCCAAGATAGTAGTGAAGTAGCCCCAAATCGGTCATGTCGAAGGATTTCTTCAGATCATTCTTTACATCATCCACAAGATTGTCAGAACTTCCTGTGATCACAAGATCATCTACGTACAAAACTAGAATAACAATCTCTGTTCCTACCTTCTTGATATACAAATTTGTATCTGAGGGGCTACGAGTGAATCCATGCTGCAATAGGTGATCATCAATTTTTATATACCATGCCCTAGGTGCTTGTTTGAGTCCATAAAGTGACTTTATCAGATGACATACCTTGTGTGGTTGATGCTCGTCTACAAACCCTTCAGGTTGGGCCATGTATAGTTCTTCTTTGAGATCACCATTCAGAAAATCACTCTTGACGTCCATCTGCTGAAGTTTCCATCCATTTTGTGCTGCCAGTGCACAGACAACTCTGATGGTTTTGATCTTCACAGTGGGTGCAAAGGTCTCATCATAGTCAATTCCTTCTTGCTGAGCATAACCCTTTGCAACAAGTCATGCTTTGTGTTTGTCGATTGAACCATCTGCCTTATATTTTGTTTTGAAAATCCATTTGCAGCCAATGGATTTCTTACCTGGAGGCAGATCGACAAGTTCCCACGTCTGATTCTGAAGTAGGGAATCATATTCAACATTCATAGCCTGTTTCCACTGTGGTTGGTCTAATGCCTCATGAACAGTGTCAGGTTCGGTGCTATCAACAACTGAACTCATGAGTGCAAAATTTACCTCATGTCTGGCTTGACTTCGTGTTCTGACTCCCGTAGAAGTACCTGGAAGTGAGTTCAGGTGTGCATCCCCAATAGTATTCTGGACCCATTTCAGACGTTGGTGCTGCTGCTACTGATGTGAAGATGTGTTTTCCAGTGTGCCTAGATCAATGAATAAGTCTCCACTCAGCTCTTCTTCTCTCTGAGAAGAATCATCTTGCCCATCATCTGGATGTGTGAGCAATCTATGTGACGAGGTCGGTACTGGATCTCCATTGTGTGGCAGGGAGTCAAAGGATGACTCATCACACACCACATCTCGACTCTCGTAGATTTTCTTCATCTCAGGATCCATGAGACGATATGCCTTTGAGGTAGTACTATACCCCAAGAAAAGACATGGCAGTGTCTTTGGATCGATCTTCTTCCTTTTCTCATCTGGAACATGCATATATGCAGTACAACCAAAAACTCTCAAATGATAGATAGAAGGTTTACGACCAGTCCATACCTCTTCCAGTGTCCTGTTCTGCAAGATCTTTGTGGGTGCCCGGTTGAGTAGATACACTGCTGTCTGGACTGCTTCTGCCCAAAATTGATCCTCCAACTTGGCGGTGGAGAGCATACAATGAGCCATCTCCATGACAGTCCTGTTGTGTCACTCAGAAATCCCATTCTGTTGGGGCGTGTAGGGTGCAGTCAGATGTTGCTGAATGCCATGCTGCTTCAGGTATGCTAAGAAATTCTTCGATACAAATTCCCCCCCTCGATCTGAGTGGAGGAGAAGGAGAGGCTTCCCAGACTGCCTGGTGGCTTGCTGGTAAAAGGTTTGGAAATTGGCAAATGCCTCACTCTTCTTCCGGAGAAAATATACCCACATTTTTCATGAGTAATCATCAATGATGAGTTGGAAGTATTCAAAACCTTGGAAGCTAGCTGGCAGGGGTCCACATAGATCGGTGTGTACAACCTGAAGATGCTCTGTAGAATGATAAGAGCTCTGTTTGAATGGACCTCTATGTTGTTTTCCCGCAAGACATCCTGAGAAAACAGGTAAGGAATGGGAGAGTGGAGGAAGCCCTCTTACCATTTCCTTGGCACTGAGCTGATGCAGAGCCCCGGTAGAAAGATGACCATATCGAAAGTGCCATAGTGCAGTGGACTCCACCGTTGAAGCAGAGAGAGCAATGTTAGATGAAGTGACCG
This sequence comes from Taxus chinensis, assembly GCA_019776745.2. Taxonomy (NCBI): domain Eukaryota; kingdom Viridiplantae; phylum Streptophyta; class Pinopsida; order Cupressales; family Taxaceae; genus Taxus; species Taxus chinensis. The sequence continues at coordinate 108,133,097 of CM034157.1, forward strand.
CATCCAGTGTAAATAGATGGCCCTTCATAAATGCTCGAGCAATAACTAAGTCTCCCTGGGAAATGATGCAGGACTTGACCCCTTTCTGAACAAAGAATTCAACCTGCATTCGATGATTAAGAAGCTGACTCACAGACAAGAGATTTGAGGTCAAACCTGGAACATATAGCACCTTCATGAGTGTACATCTTTGTGTCCCAAGAGGAATGATGACATCACCAATCCCTGCCGCAATATACTCCTGATTATCAATGATGGTGATCCGATCTCCAGTGGGCTGGTCACTCAGGGTATGGAACAACTTCTTATTGCCAGTCATGTGTTTGCTGGCACCCGAATCAATCAACCAGACACTTTCTGATGGCTGCGAAGTCTGTGAGACTAGGACAATGTCTGGATGAGTTGTGTCTGGAACCTCTTCATCGGAGGAGGCATCCTGCTGAGCAGCAATATGACCCTTCTACCTCTGATTACGAGCATGCCATTGGGATTTCTTGGAATATCCTTGGCCAGAAGTGCTCTCTTCACCAGAGTTTCCATGCTTGCGACTGTTGTAATAACAGTTCGCAGTCGTGTGCGTATTCGTGGAGCAAATGTGGCACCATCGATCTGCCTTGTTGTTCTGCTGCTTCTGGGGTGGCCACTGTGGTGGCCACTGAGAAGGTTGCTGTTGTGGATGCTGCTTCTGATTCTGGGGGGCTGACTGCCCTTTCTGAGGCTTGTTGCTATGCTTTTTCCTCGTGATGAGAGCCTTGTCTTCGAAGGCTTCTTGAACATTCTGAATGGCTTCTTCCTGCTGGAGATAATTCACCAGTTTGACAAAACTCACCTCCTGTTGAGTGATGGTCAACGTGGTGATCAGTGTCTGAAACTGGGAAGGAAGAGCTCGCAAGGTGAGTGGGACTAGCAACTTGTCGTCCACCGGTTCACCGAGAGCAGAAAGTTCTGCACGTAACTCAGCCACATGCCACAAGAAGGCTTTGACTGATTCACCATCATGCATACTCATTGTGTGAAGCTTTGTCTGAAGATGCAACATCGTCGTCAGATTCTTGGCTTCATAGATGGTACACAATGCGGCCCATGCCGTAGAGGAAGTGGTTGCTTCCCGAATGTGAGGTTGAACCTCATCAGAAAGGCTCAAGAGTGATAAGCATTAATGCTTTTGCATCGGCCTTTTCATACTTAGCCAACAGATCAACGTCTGTGGGAGGGGCGTCTGTGCCAGAAATGATCCCCCAAAGATCTTCAAACTGAAGAATCGTTCGCATCTTGGTTTTCCATGCGGTGAAATTTGGCCCTTTTAGCAACTGGGCATCCGACAACAAAATGTGAGGTGCAGACATTTCCAAAAACTCAAAATTGTATTTTATTTATTGATTGTTCAAAAATGGTTACAAATGCTTACTGAAGGAACCTATCATGAAGATGGGCTCTATAAGCTCATGCAGTGAGACGCGGATGCTCCTGTGGGTGTTCTACTTCACGTTCATCATCTGCATCATAGCCATGCTCCAATTCTTCATGGATTCGGTGTGCTTGACAACACACGTCGAACCAGAAATAGTCGAACAATCCTTGACACACCAATTCGTCAAATAATATGTTGCCGGTATTCAGCAATTCATTGAGCAAGGCAAAATAGATGCCGGTGGTGTCCTCTTGGGCTCTCAGAGGTGACCCAGTGGAAGCGTTGCTCGTAACACTCTTGGTATTGGAAATGTGTGACATGTACGTGTCCTCTTGGCACTCTCTGGCCAAATCACGCTGGAAGGTTCACACTTGGCTCCTTCATGCACACAGCACAGTTGGTCCTTGGTCACCTCCTTGCTTCATAACACATCATTGGCTTTTCCTTCAAAGGGATCACGGTGCCTGAAAAAACTCTTCAAACATCTTTGCTGAAATGTGCTTGCCCATAGGGAAAAAAAAAACTTTGGATTTCACCATGTCCAGCCAAAAAATCCAAACTTCCATGCTGCAAAATGCCTCTTCACCAACAGGTCTGGTTTTAGCTAAAAAAAGTTCTCCAAATAATGGCCACGTCCAGACAAAAAAATAGTGGCTCCAATGAAAGGAAAGTCAGCAGGTCTTTGCTGGAGGAATTTCCATGCAGGCTTATGCTCCTCCCATGGTTAGCTTCTCCTCACAGCTCACCTCCTCTAGCGCAGGCTCCACACAAGACCTTTTCATGCACCCTCCACCATGCCATAGGTCACAATTACATGTCTCCAATGGATTCAAACAGGTTCAAGGTCTGTAGGGTCAAAAACAAAACTGTTCAGATGGAAATTTCAATGCAGAGAAAAAATTTCAAGACATTTCACGCCAGGAAAATGTTGTGCCAACCTCCATGCCAAGGATAGAGGAGCTCTGATACCAATGATAGCAGGAGATCAAATAATGATTATTCAATGTGTGAAAAAAATGAGCAGAGCCTCAAATATAAAGCCCGCGGGAGGAAGGAGGACAGTTATAATTGTCCATCAAATACATAACAAACAACAATGTATTAAAACTAAACTAATGCTAATTTAATGCCATTTTGAACAAGAAATTCTACATTTAAGGTGATGATTCAAGAGCTTTGAGTAACTGACAAGAGGTTGTTAGTCAATACCAGGAATATATAGTACCTTTGTAAGTGTAGCATTTTTGTGGTCCCAGAGGAATGGTGACATTTCCAATTCCTTCTGCAAGGAATATTCTTTCATCATTGGCTATCACGAACCCACATCTCCATTTGGTTCTTCATGTAGTGAATCAAACAGCTTCTTGTCACCTTGACATATGCTTGCTTGCACTAGAGTCTATCAGACCAATCACTTTATTCATGGGCTGAGAAGTTTGAGATACGAGTACAAGTTTCTTACCACAATGGGCTCCTTCTGATGTCTCCTCATGTAGATTCATCATCTTCTTGGGTTGTGAGATGTCCCTTCTCACTTTCTCCAGCGGGGAGGTCATTTGGAATTTTGAAAATCTTTGCACCCAGAATGTGCTTGTATGACTTGAAGATCTCCCAAGGGGAGGCTTCATAGTAATAAGGGTTCGACGCCCTTAAAAGAGAAACAACTATAGTTTCAGTTTTAACCGAGGAGGTTTACCACTACCTTCTTATAGGATTTCTTAAACGTAGGACTAGTTAACAAAACAAATCCACTCTTCCAAAAGCGTACAAATGAGACACAAAAAGGGCCATTATTCTACCAACAAACCTTATCCTAATCGTCAACTTCTCTACATAATATAAGGGAAGGCTAAACCCAAAAGTCGTTAATAATTTTTATATATTTCCAAAAATGTCAATAAGTATTTTAAAATAAAAATAAAAATTGATTTCCTTAACAAGCCACAAAATGGGACTTTTAGTAACCAAGTTCGAAGAATAAGATATTCGAGTTCGAAAACAAAGGGATTCTATACACGGTGGGTAATACACCAGCGATGCCCCAGACTCAAAAGACCTTACATCGAGTGCAAGCACAAAAATAAGGACCAACACAAAATATCCATTAGGAAGGTTACGCAGTGCAGTTAGGCCTAGAAGTTCTATGAGCTCCTTGCAAATGGTAAAGAAGATGGAAATTTTACCTGATCCATGTGGGCTTATCAAGGAAATGTCTAGCAAAATTTCAAACAGATGAATATAATAGCCACCTATTATATTATTACTGTAATCAGCTGTCATCTAACAGGAAACAAGTTCATGAGTCCAATACCATGGATTCACCTACAACTTTTGTTTCAGTCCAGCTATTAATAGCTTGCTCGCGACCCTTAATAAAAATTGTAGAGATTTCATTCAATTAAACTTACAATGTTTCCCCCTTACATTAATCAAACAAGAGTTTGAACCAAGAAGTAGGTATAGTAATTCTCTCAACACGTAGAGGCCAAAATAGATGTCAGGTTATTCATCCTCTAGAACTGGGTACAAAAGTCAACCATGTACAGTTCTAAAGCAAAACCCTAATGCCATTTTCTAATCAAACAAAAATAAGGAATGCCCACAAGCTTAAACAAGTTTTAGAACACAATGTCACTATTAATGTACCATCTCGCAAAACAAGAGAGCCCTAAACATGAAATACGTATTTATTCAACCCAAATAGAGATATGAAGGCTTAACCTTCCATATAGTAAGCCTTCAATTATAAATACCATCACAGAATTCTTTTAAAAGAGAGTCATATAAGCAAACGAAACTCTATAATGTTTCCTTCCCTACGAACTAGACTGCATCACTCAATATTGCAGTAGCCCATTTAGACAAATATGAAATAGAGTAAGCTATAAGAGAGGGAAAGAACATTCCAAGCAAAACCAGCGAAATTGGAACGAGATTTAAAGGAACAACCAACACAATCAGGCAGCGATATAAACAACCACGAAATTTTTTTGTCTAGGCGCCATTCAAAAGGAAAGAATATTCATTTCAAGATACTGAAAGAAGGTAGAAAACTATTACAAGGAGTAGATTTAACATGCCTGATTATAATTCTTCCAATCCAACAAGCACGTCGACCAGGGCTCGGGCAACAGCAACACAACCTGCGCAACTTCTCTTCCTCAGCCTGCTGAAGGTCCAAACTCTGTTAACGGCCATGCTCTTGACTTCATAAAATCAATTGTATAGTCTGTAATGTGCATCTCTGCCCATAGTTCGGTCGGGTCGCATTGACACCCGATTATCATTCCCTCGTTGATCTTCTGGCGACACCCTATCTCCTCTTCCCAAAGATTGTTGCCATGCATCCCTGGGTTTCTCAGAAGTAGATCCAAAATCCTCCGAACACCGCTCCAAATTAGCCCTAGAACTTTTGTAGGCCCCATTTTTGGCAATTGAACTTGATCCTTCGTCATTCATCCAAACACCTCCACCATCTCCATATGCATCTGATTGTTTCTGATTTGGACCTCCTAACCTTGGTGCTCTCATAATAGGAGCAACCCTAGTCTGAGACGAAGCAAAAGAAGATGGCTTTATAACTAAAAAAATCTCTTGGTACAGACTCCATATCCATAAAACAGTCCCTAGACTTAGCATCCTCAATTAAGGCTGACCAGTCACTAGATTGCTTCAATGCAGCTGCTTTGCCCTTAACCCAAAGTGCTCTGCGAGCTCGTGCTAGTGCCACATTCATGCGGTGAATATCAGCTACAAAGCCAACCCCATGATTTAAAGCTCGGACACAAGACATAATGATTACATCACGCTCCTGGCTCTGAAAGGCATCTACCGTAATGATATATAAACCTTTTCCTTCATCATATTTGAGGACAACATCAAACTCTCAGTGCAAACATTACAACTGTAGCTTGTATGGTGTGATAATTCCAACAGAAACCTTTATGCCTGCTAACTTAGTGACTCGTTGAAGAAGCTCATATAATTGCAAAGCAAATTGTGCTTCATGAATATTCTGATATGAAACAGATCCACACCTATGAGATTCTCTTCCATGAGTTACGTCGTGAAACAAGTAAGGTCTCAATAGAGAATCTTTGCAATAATTTTCTTCAGGTCTCTTGGTAACACTCTCACTGTCACATAGTCGATTTTGATAAATATATCTTGAAGGAGAGACCTGAATCTGAGGATGCATTGATACTGCACAGATAACAACATAGTTGGACAACCTGCTTGTTGGAAGCGCTCACAAAGGCTTCTACTATTCTGCAACCCTGCCTGCCGCCGCATTTCTTCCCTACACGACCTGACCCTCGCAGAAAAATTGAGACTCTCCAGGGATTTATTCCTTTGAACGGAATACCCTCAGAAGCTGATTGTAAGCTGAACAGAACCGACTGCTATCTTTCTTGCTGCCTGGCTAAATGCTGTTGCGGGTCGCTGCTGCGGATCCTTGACAGGAAAACACTTCTTAGCACTCAATGAAAGTGGAGGCAGCACGCCTGCTTCACTAGCTTTAAGCTCCATCAAAAACCACGCGCTCAGGGGGGAACCAGGAAGAAAACGCCATGACAGAAGATTTTTGTTGGCCTCTCAGCCCACGCGACCAGGAAGAAATGCCTCTCACACGCCTGCTTCACTAGCCATCACGTCAAACCAGACTGCGCCCATACACATTGAATGAAAGGATTAAAAAGAGATCCAGGTGAAGAAAAACAGGCCTCCACCAACTCCATCTCTCTCACGCAAGGTAGAAAAACGTGACAAACATTACAGTTCTGCAGGTTGGGTGGTTGGGGGGGAAGACTAATGTCATCCACGTGCAAACAAGGCCTGCGAATGGACCTAGTCGGCCAAGGTGGCAGTGGAGGGTAGGTGCAAGCAATTAAAAAGATATAAAACTGCGCAGTCCTCACCTTCAAAGGCGCCACCACCCAACCTCTCTCCCCTTCCAAGTAAACCAAGGCTGGAAAAGACTACAAACATGCCCGAATGCCTTGAAAAGGTTTTAATATCCATTAGAACTTTCAACAACAAAATTCATTATGCATTACACCGATCAAAAGCATGATAAGCTCACTAGACGAAAGTTAGAAATGACCCTCGGAAACAAAAGCGCACTTACGACAGAACGAGATGGCGAGACAAAGCGAAAGAAGGGAAGAAACTATACCAAGATAACTCCACGATAAGGTCAAAGTCACCCGTCGATAAAAAGGGAGCTCAAAAAAAACGTTCAACGAAAAGCAATGGGGGCAAGGTGGCAGAAACGGAAGTTGATGCCCAACGGGGCATTACAGAATCTTTGGCTTCCATTCGTAATAGTTATATGGCGAGAGATTTGCTGAGGCTGGAAATTCCATTCTTTTCCACAGCTTTGATCTTCAATTACTACAATATATATATATATATATATATATATATATATATATATAACCTAGCTCCAAACCTGATCTAGTACCAAAACTGCAGTAAACTACAGTAATGTTCTTCTTCAGATAACTACAGTAAACTGCAGATTATTAGTTCCAGTAGTAATCTGAATTTTTTTTTTATAGTTAAATTAAAAACAATATCGCACAATGCACAACGTATCCAACTTGAAGGAAAACAAAAAAATGTATGATATTGTTACATTTCTGATCGAGGGAAGAGCAAGTATGATTGCGGCAGAGATAAAGGGACAATAAAGAAAATACTAAAATGCATGTTCTTGGTGGAACGCATGTCGACGAGATGAAAGTGGAAGAGCCATGCTTGGAAACACAATGAATGAAGCTTTATGAGTATGAAGTCTATGGGAACTTTGTATGCAATGGTTGAAATTCCTAGCGTTAACTAGAACAAGTGGAGAGGCTACATGTAGCTATGTTTTGTTCTTTGGGTACATGGAGGATAGGAAGTGTCAGCAACATTCACCTTGGACATAATTTTCCAAATTACTTCATATTGTAGAAGCAAAATAAAAGAATTGTGGGCTTAAATTTTAGAGACCATAACAACCTTTCACGTTTCAATGGAGGTTTGGAAAAAATCTCAAATGTTTAAAGTGTGGTATCCAATTCAGCCGAGAAAGTCATGCATAGAATATTACAGTGCCATTATCCAAACAGAGTGTTTTAATTTCAGTCCTTTGGGGTGCGGACTTGTTTGAGTTTGTAAGTGAACTGTCATATTATTCACCCACTTATTTATTATGCATTGGAGAATGAATTTGAATTTTGGGGGTTGGAGTTGAGGATGTGTGATGTGGCATCCTACATGGATCCACCTTATCCTCTTCTCTTCCCTCTCCTAGAAATTTGAATTCCTTAGCTTGTTTTTGGGTTACTCGAACTTACATTGCTTATTTTGGGGTGACTTTTTTTGGTTTTGGGAGCTCTTACTTTTGGAGAAGATTGGAGATTGTTGGATACTTTTATATTGTTGATCTGTTGGAATGTTTTGTATTAGAAAGCTTGTTGTTTTGCAACCTTGGAACAAACTCCATCATGGAGAGGCTAGAGCTTAGCTCTTGGAAATGTTCTTCTTTCTTTTTATGCATATGTGATTGGTTGAATGTTATAATGTGTTGTTTTATTTTTTTGTTGCTGGTTCAGTAGATGGCCTAGGAATGGTGTAGGAGAAGACTATGGGGTATTCTTGTGGGAGTCATAAGTTTTTTGGGGAGACATACGTTTGGAGAGAGCTAGGATTTGGGTTCCACCTTGTAAAAATAAATAGCTTTCATTTATTTAATCTTTATGGGGTGCCATAAGAGGTTAGGGAGGCATAAGAAATTGTGAGGAATAAGGGGTACATGGGGAAGGCATAAGGGTATGTCAAGGATTTGAAATGATACATCTTGGTAGTTTGTTCTCAGGTGGTGATACCCATTTCCCCTTTGGGAGGTATAAAACATGATCCCCCATAGTTTCTTGCTCCTTTGGCTTGTTTGATGAAGCATGAGTATTATTGTGTGTTTATCTTGTGATTGCTAAAACTACTATTTTGTTTTGGAATTTGTTTTAAATATAAAAATTGTATGTGAAAGATTGCCTTTGTGTTGTGGAAGCCTGTTGTTGCCATGAGTTGAGTTGCATTTTTATTGCAATGTGGTTGGGGCTCGGGGGACAATGAAGAAGGATGGATTCTCCTTTTTATCATATGTCTTGGTTGGGTAGAGAGCATTGATTTTCCCCATGTTCTGTTGTGATTAAATTAGAGAATGATGGAAACTCATACTACTATTTTGGAGATGAAAAAGAAGACAAATTTTAAAATCCTTTGTGAGACTTATTTTTGTGAAGTGGAGGACTCATAATATTATTTTTATTGGATATTTATTCTGTTTTGGAAATCAAATTTTATGTTTAAAAGAGAAAGAGAGATATTCTATAATTTTACTCTGTGGAAAGAAAGGAAAGATTTGTATTTTGTCTTTTGAAAAGGAATGGAAAGGAATGTCGTAGAAGAATCATCCAAGTCAATAGAATTTTTTATTTTCCAAAAAATGATATTATTTTCATTGGGAATTTGTGTTTGAAAGATAGTATGAAATCTCTGTTTGGAAAATTGAAAAGGGAAATACGTATGAAGAAAACATAGTACTCTGTTTTGTTGAAATGCATGATGCAAAAAATAGAAGCTGCATTCTTATTTCTACATTTTGATTGAAGGAAAGATAAATGTTTAAAACTAGCATGGAAAGGAATTCAATGTTTTTATAGTATGGAAAAAGAAATAGATTTATCTATGTTTTTTAAATGTATAAACTTCCTTTTTATTTCACTATAAACTTTGCAAAGTTTTATTAAAAGATACAGAACAACCCTGTAAAACTACGAAAAACATTTGAAACACTAATACAATCTAAGGAAGATAAGAATCGTCCCAAACAACCCCAAAAATACTTAAGAAATTTTCATAGAACCTTTCAAATCGAGCTCAAAACCTTTTCACAGTCATTTTTTCTGTCAAATTGTGAAGTTTCAAATTGATTTCCAATCAAACAAATTAACCCTTGCAAATCATCCTAAATTTACCTAAGTGTTATCCTCCATGTTTGTTTGGCATGTTGAGAAAGAAAGAATATTGGATTAGATAAAATCTTATAAGTTAAAAATACCAGTTCACTTTCTAAGTGATAGAAATACATTTTATCAAAATTGACCCTTCAAACTTTATCCAAATCAAATTTTTAAGAGTGCGGTGCACAGAGGACATCGAGAGCTCTCCAAAAAGTCCTTGTTTGCCAAAAACCGAGTTCTCTATAAAAATTTATGGCCTTTCGAAGTTTTTACTTCATTGGCTTCAAAAATAATTTGTTTCTGCGCCCGGGAGGAAAACATTTCTTCCCACGCCCCTCTTCCTCACCCGGGAGGAAAAAAATTCTTCCCTTCTTCCCGCACCCCCTCTTCCGTACCACGGAAGGAAAAACTTTCTTCCCACACCCCTCTTCCGCGCCCGGGAGGAAAAGTTTCTTTCCCCGGCCCCTCTTCCGCACCTGGAAGAAAAATGTTTATTCCCGCCGCCCTCCTTCCGCACCCAGGAGAAATTTCTTCTGCGCTTGTCACAAGAAGATAATCTAACTGTGCTAGGGATAACTTTCACTCTTTCAGTGTTTTGTAAGGTGATTTGTTAATTGTCGTAATGGACTCTAGAAATTTTCGTTGCGGACACTTTAAAAGAAAAATTATTCCATAATTTTTTTTTAACCGACTCTATGTTGTTTCTTGCGTCTCAAGGTGGGCAAATTCAGAGGGCGTTACAAGAATCATTTAAATAATACTGAAGATACCACAAATAAAAATAAAAAATAATATTAAATATAATACTTAATTACTCATGAGAACCATTTAAGATCAACAATAAATACAGTATAGAGCGAATACCCCCACCGCAATTGGTATAGAATCCCATTTAAAATTAGAAAAAAAAAACTTTTAATATAGCCGTCCTTTATCTTTCTTCTTATCATCCAACGTGCATAAGCGTATTAAAATACCTTAGTGAGAGAAGCAAAAAACAAAAATAATCGACTTTGACGATTGTCACGTACTCAGAGATCCGCCACGTATTAAAAGAGGCTTCAACAGAAAGCTACAAGACAGGCGTTACAAGTTACAACGATACGACTTTCTTCTTTGTTTGCTTTAACTTCCATTTTGTTTTTAGCCCAAACGAATGGAAATCAGCAACCCGACGGATACTACGGCGCTTTCTTAAATCTATATTCATAATTCCATTGACATCTGGGGCGGTAAAATTTAAACAAAAAATAATAATTTTGAATGTTTCCAAACTCTGCCGACCTTTTTATCAACATGTTCCGCATATATATTCGCGATTTTCGACGACGAACCATTTTATGACTGATAAATGATACAACCATTTATACTCGATTGAGATAGTTTTAGGTTGGGAGATTCAAACAACAGACGTCGCCGACGCGTAACAGGAAACGGAAAGCAATATGCATCGACGAGGCGGCGGCAGGGCACTTGAGGAGCAGGAGGCGGAGGCTGCACAATCTCTCGTCCTAAAGCTTCGAGTTTTGAGCAGGAGGCGGAGGCTGCACATCTTTCCTAGGCTTCGAGTTTTCTGTGTTTTGGGAAAAATGAAAAAGGCCTGTAACAGTTTCTGGGTTTTAGCGGCAACGTTATTTGGTGGGAAAAGAGCTGCTTTTTCTTACATGCCTGCAGCTGCAGCACCGAGGAGTTTTGGAAGATCGAACTCATTCTATGCGGAGGCCATTGCAGAATGTATAGATTTCATTAAGCGCTCTTCTTCGGCCACTTGATTCCAGAGTTGTTAATGTCCGCTGAAATACATGTTCTAAGACAAAATAATTTGTAACTGGTATTATACAGTTTACGTACACAGAAGAATGTCTGTGCTCTTGGTTGTATGAATCTCGTGACAAATGAGGCCAAAAGCCTGATTAAAATATTTGTTTCGCTGAGCCAAATGTATTGTATATAAAGACACAATATCTGTAATGTTTCTATTGTTTTATGGATGTCAATATTAAGTGCCGAACGACGTTTATATAAAATGTGTGTATGGAAAGATTTATGAAATTTACAGATATCATTAATGTGGTAGCAATCATTTATGAACCTTTTAATCCAATTTATACATCGTAATGGTTTATTTTGTGGACTTTGATGCATATCTTATTTAAATTCATTAATGTGGTAGCAAACTCATTTCACATGGGTCTGAACCTTTTAATCCAATTTGATGGCAGCGTAATGGTTTATTTTTGTGGACTTTGATGCATTCTTATTTAAATAAAAAATATAAGGTTGAAGCTGGTCACCTAATAGAAAAATGTCAAATAAATGTCAATTGTTGTTCCTGTAATGCCCCGTTCGGCGTGTACCCTAGTTCTTGTTGCAATGACCCCTTTTGTTGAGTGTCGAATGGCTGTGTGAATTTCCGTTGTCTTAGATCTTGCCTCAGTGATGTTTTAGAACCTTCCCTCTCCTTCTTGCGTTCTCAAGTCATTAATGACACCTTTGTGTGTGGACTATGTAATGTCCTGTGCGCAAACCTAGTTAAAGGAGGATTTTGTTGTCGCATAGTTAAGCTGGATCTTTGGCCATTATTGATGTGAGTAGAAATTATTTATATTTATAGTATATAATGATAACAATGTTGTTTTCATTTAATTATCGATTGGCCTCTATCTTATAGTGTTATTGTTTTACATTATTGTCAAATTGGTATATATACGTCTTTGTTAATATGATTACATAATAATAATACGTAGGTAATTAATAATATAATAATAATAATATTAACCATATTATTATTTTAATTATTGATCGACGATAACTCATTGATAATAATAATAATAATCGATATGTAACCATATTATTATTTTAATTATTGATCGACGATAACTCATTATTTTTAGTGTCGATTGTTATCAACTATATTATTAATTATCGTTAAACGATTTTATTATTTGGTTGGTCGCTTTACAAAATGAACCTCGTTCCGCGCTGAGGAAGGGATTACCCATTTTGGTAGCATGGTCGTTCCTTGCCTTGTGTTTGCTTTTGAATGCCAACCTCTAGTTTTTTGCGCTTGGTCGCTTAGGCCTGTTCGCATGTTGTTTTTAATCCTTGTGAGTAATGAAGAGTTTGATTCTTACTTCCTCTAGCTTGCTCGTGTGTACGTGATTAAATTTTCTCGAGTTGAATAGTAATCATGCAAAAATTCGTATACCTTTTTAGCTTAAGAGAACTGTTCAGGTAACCTTGTAACTCCTTTTACATTTGTATTAATATATCTTCTTTCGTATGCTTTGTGAGCTTACCTTCGCTGTAGAGATTTTTGTTATCCCGTATCTTTGCTGAAGGAGAGGCTCATGGGGGCACCAGGTCGGAGTGAGGATTGCCTAGTTTTTAAATATTTTAAACTGCTTTCACCTACCCTTCACTGCCACCCTTGGCCGACCAGGTCCTTTCATATTTAAACTGCTTTCACCTACCCTTCACTGCCACCTTGGCCGACCAGGTCCTTTCAGATGTCTTGTTGCAAGTAGATGGCATTAGTCTCCTCCCAACCACCAACCTACAGACTGTAATGGCCATTATGTTTCTACCTTGCGTGAGGGAGATGGGAGTCAGTGGAGTCCTGACTTTCTTCACCATGATCTCATTTTGATTCTTTTATTCAATGCGTATGGGCGCAGTAATGGGTTGATATGGTGGTTAGAAGAAGCTACAAGCTAGTGAAGCAGGTGTGTTACCTCCACTTTCATTGGGTGCTGCGAGGTGTGTTCTTGTCGGGGATCCACAGCAATGGCCTGCAACAGTAATTAGCCAGGCAACAGGAAAGATAGCAGAACATTGTGGGTTTTAGCTTACAGTCTATTCTATTCTGTGGGTTTATTGGGTTAAGGAGAGGATTCAACCATGTATAAACTCTCCCTTCAGGAGCGCGTGGGATCGAAACGTGGGAAGGACGTTCACTGTTCCAGTCACAGGCTCTTCTTCTCCCTCTGTTGCTTCGATTTCCCTGCGCTTTATGAATATAGACACCCCTTGGCATGTGCGCTTTATGAATATAGACACCCCTTGGCATGTCACGGCTCCTCCTCATCGGATGGATGATACCGTTGCAGCCGTAAAAATACAGTTAGCTTTCAGAGGGTATTCCGTTCGGAAGACTAAATGCCTGGAGAGTCTCAAGATTATTACGAGGGTCAAGTCGAGTATGGAAGAAATGCGGGCGACGTATAAGTGATCCTCATTGTGTTGAGATTATGCGTCAAAATGAAAAAGAGCGCCTCAAAATCGATCAAGTGACAGTGAGAGTGTTACCAGGAGACCTGATGAAATTTATTACAAAGATTCTCTATTGAGACCTTACTTGTTTTACGATGTAACTCATGGAAGAGAATCTCATAGAGGTGGATCTGTTTCATATCAGAATATTCATGAAGCAAAATTTGCTTATTAAGCGTATGCCCTGGTTTTTCTTTTGGTGACCTGCTCACAACCAATTATTGGCTGGCTGTGTGAGGATTTGGTGGAGAATATAGTTGGGTTTGTGGGAAAAAGGAAAAGGGGTTTGGAGCTTCCCAATGAAATGCGTGTAGCTATTACTTTTCTGCCCACCCCTTTCCTATGCCAAGAATTGTTGTTAATAGAGTATGGACCTTCAACAGGCTGAGGAAGAGAAGTTGCGCAGGTTGTGTTGCTGTTTCCCAAGCCCTGGTCGACGTGCTTGTTGGTTGGAAGAATTCTGATCAGGCATGTTAAATATACTCCTTGTAATAGTTTTTCTACCTTCTTTCAGTATCTTGAAAAGAATATTCTTTCCTCTTGAATGGCGCCTAGACAAAATGTTTTTGTGGTTGTTTAAATCGTTGCCTGATTGTGTTGGCTGTTCCTTTAAATCTTGTTCCAATTTCACTGGTTTTTTCTTGGAATGTTCTTTTCCTCTCTTATAGCTTACTCTATTTCATATTTGTCTAAATGGGCTACTACAATATTAAGTGATGCAATCTAGTTCGTAGGGAAGGAAACATTATAGAGTTTCGTTTACTTATATGACTCTGTTTTAAAAGAATTGTGTGATGGTATTTAAAATTGAAGGCTTACTATATGGAAGGTTAAGCCTTCATATCTCTATTTGGTTGGATAAATACGTATTTCTTGTTTAGGGCTCTCCTGTTTTGCTAAAAGGTACATTAATAGTGACATTGTGTTCTAAAACTTGTTTAAGCCTATGGGCATTCCTTACTTTTGTTTAATTAGAAAATGGCATTAGGGTTTTGTTTTAGAACTGTACATGGTTGACTTTTGTACTCAGTTCTAGAGGATGAATAACCTTACATCTATTTTGGCCTATACATATTGAGAGAATTACTATACCTACTTCTTGGTTCAAACTCTTGTTTGATTAAAGTAAGGGGGAATCATTGTAAGTTTTATTGAATGAAATCTCTACAATTTTTATTAAGGGTTGCAAGCAAGCTATTAATAGCTGGACTGAAACAAAAGTTGTAGGTGAATCCATGGTATTAGACTCGTGAACTCGTTTCCTGTTAGATGAAAGCTGATTACAGTGATAATATAATAGGTGGCTATTATATTCATCTCTTTGATATTTTCTAGACATTTCCTTGATAAGCCCACATGGATCGGGTAAAATTTTCATCTTCTATACCATTGGCAAGGAGCTCATAGAACTTCTAGGCCTGACTGCACTGCATAACCTTCCTGATGGATATGTGTGTTGGTTCTTATTTTTTTGTGCTTGCACTTGTGGTAAGGCCTTTTGAGTCTGGGGCATCGCTGGTGTATTACGGCACCGTGTATCGAATCCCTTTGTTTTTGAACTCAAATATCTTATACTTCAAACTTGGTTACTAAAAGTCCCATTTTGTGGCTTTGTTAAGGAAATCAATTTTTATTTTAATTTTAAAATACTTATTGAAATTGTCGGAAATATATAAAATTATTAACGAATTTTGGGTTTAGCCTTCCCTTATATTATGTAGAGAAGGACGATTAGGATAAGGTTTGTTGGTATAATAATGGCCCCTTTTGTGTCTCATTTGTATTCTTTTGGAAGAGTGGATTTGTTTTGTTAACTAGTACTACGTTTATGAAATCCTATAAGGAGGTAGTGGTAAACTCCTTGGTTAAAACTGAAACTATAGTTGTGTTCTATTAAGGGCGTCGAACCCATATTACTATGAAGCCTCCCCTGGGAGAATTGGCTAACGTCGTTTTGTTTCGCGCCTACGATCATAATTAGTATGTTTTGTCTTCTCTTGGACCCCTTTATTTGGATGGATTGAGTTTTGGATTCCAATCACGTAATCCATAGGATTACATGAAGGAGATATCAACACTCTTGACCTTCTTGTTCCTAACCCATAAGGTCTTGCCTTGATTTATGTGATTTTGTTCTTACTGGTATTTTGACCTTCTCCTTGTTGGTTGGTTTAGATTTATTTCTCATGCGAATAATTTTTGGAGTTGTGGGTTGTGTCTTTAATCCATTTTTGAATTAGAATATTCCTTTCTTGATATTGTTAAATGTTAGCTTACTGTTGCAATGTGTAGCCTTAACATGCTCAGTTCTCGCGAGCTGATTCTAGCTAGTATTTGTGTAGATGGATTATGCGAGTAGATTAAAGGAAAGAGTTTTAAGGGTTTCATCAGTGCAATTTATGAAGTTCCTTGTAAAAGTGTCCAATGTGAGGTAAATTTTGTATTAGTGCTTGCAAAGGAGTTTAGAAGACCTCTTGCCTTGGGTTGTTCAGAAATTGCGTGATGATGTTGTCTTGTCCTTCTGTAGGTTATCATGATGAAATTACCTTTGTGAGAAATAATGATTCAATCTTGACCTTGGTTATGGGATATTCTTATGGTGATATCATTTACAATCCTGGATAATTTAGTAGCGTGGCATGGCTTCCATGTTATTACGCTTCTTCTTCCCTGAGTCATGTGATTAATCCAGAGATGGTATGTCTCCTTTGGTTCATGTGCATCGTAGTTGGAATGGAATTGATGTAACCTTGTTTTGCATTCTTCGCTAAATAACGAGTACTGTTAAACTTTGCTCTCGAGGTTAGAATGCTTGACTTGGTTTAGTAATCCTTCATAGGCACTAGTAACAATGAGTTTGTAAGCACTATTAAAGTGGGTTGAAATCCCCTTTTTCCAAAGATAATCAAAGATTAAAGAAGAGGAATACATAGATGAATAAATAAAGAAGATAATAATGAAGTTGTATTTGGTTGATAAAATTAAGAGTCTTTAATTGGAAAGAAAGTGTTTATCTAACGATGAAAAAAAAAAATACCTACCATTGCTAACCTTAAGCTATGGATTAAACATTGTCCTCTTGTTGGGAAAGGTTAATTAATTTTAAAAAGTAATATCACTGTTGGCTTTTGGGGATATCGGTAGATCTTATCTAGTACAGGAGTTTGAATAAAAACACATTAAGTATAATGCTTCCATGTTGGGAACCCCTGTGTATTCCCTGACGAACTTAATCAAGATGATTTCTAAATGAAGCTTTTACCAAAATTCAATTGAACTCTTAAGACTCATTAAAAGACCGGTTAATAACTAAATAGATCATAATAAAATAAATTATCTTCTCTCTCTAACCATTACCATGGTACCTTGTAGTCCTTGTCAAAGCTATGATAAATTTTTAATTCTTGATCAAAGATGATTAGGGTTTTGAACCTTAACGATACTCCTCTCCTTTTGATCTTACACTTGCCTCCTTATGCAATGTGGGTATGAAATGAGTTTCTGTAGTGGGGGTTTAGATAGATAGCCTTGTGGAATTGCTTACCTCCTGGTTTTGTAAACAAATTAATCAAGGAATTTTCATATTATAGGTGATCCTAGGATAGTCCTCAAGTTATATAAAAGAAAAGAAACTTAATCCTATAAGAAGAATGGGATGAAACATATCATGAACCTTCTAGAACGTAAGCTAATAATTGTAAGAGGTCTCTAGTAAATCAGTAATCTTAAGAAGATTTTCACAGTGGGATGTCTTCAGCTATAACTATGTAATGTGGTTGGTCTTTTGCCATGTCCTTTCACAAAAGAAAAGGAAATTGTCTTTGATAGGTGTGAATGTTTCTCCCGACGACGACGCCGCGCCATAATCCAGTAACCCGAAAATGCGACATTTTTTTTTTGTTTTTTTTTGTAAATTATTTTACTATATGATTGTAGAAATATGTTACCAGGATAACACGTGTATTACTCATTTGTTATTTTATTGTATTCTTTTCCTCACTTGGACATGGTTAGTATTCAGTCGAATGATATTCACTTGATTAGTTGTTTGAAGAACACTATACTTTACTTGGTTTATGTGGATTCAGATATTGACTAAGTAATATTTAGAAACTCTCTACAGGAACTTAGTTGATATTCAAAAAAAAGGAAAATACTACGATTGTTTCTTAAGTTCAATTTAATTTCTAATTTGAATTTTTGACTGTAGTGAAATGCAATGAATGGCTAAGTTGGATCATGAATAGTTTGGGCATTTTTATGGTATTTCGTTTATGTTAGAAAAGACTCCCTGATATACTAGGTGATTTGGTTTCTTAGATATCTCTTAAAAGGGATTAGACACTTTTAATATAGGTGATCTTATATATATATATATATATTATATATAATTATAAACATTCATACTCAAGTCTATACGCCTATACCTACATTTAAATTTGAAATTTAAGGAATAAGAGTCAAATGGGGGGAAAATATTTCAACCATGTTTAAATCTTTGGTTGGGGCGGTGGATCACTCAACAACCACCTATCCACCATTAACTACCTTCTCCTTGCGTGCAGACTGCTCTCCTTGCTGGCCGCATGTTAACTTTGTTTTCATTTCATTCTCTCTGATTTGCAAATCCAAACTCCACACAGTTGGCCCACTATCCAAGGTTTGATGGCCGCGTGGAGACCAGATGGTTGTAAATCCTTTTCATGTATTCAGGCGTCCAAACAAACCAGTTTCAACTGCCCTAGCCGCGTGCAGAGATTACAAGGAGGTACAAAAAACTGTCTCTTTATCCTTTTTCCTGGGCGCGTGGGGTGGAGGGCACCAAAGTCGTCCAACTATGTTGTTCATTCAGCATGAGTTCGGGATTCTGCCTTCAAGAGATGTTTATCAATTTGATCAAAGCTATCCTCAAGTGCGTGAGGGGAGGAGTTACATCCAATTTCATTGGGTGCTGCAAGGTGTGAGTCTGGCGGGGATCTCCAGAAACAATACTTTTACAGTCTGCACTTCCATGGACCTCTTATACCAACAGCGGCTTGTCTAAACACTCCTAAATTTTGACCACAAAACTATTTTGCAAGCTCTGCAACAATTTAAATATTCTCTGTGACAGTCAGTGCTTTGTGTATCAAGTTGTCTATCAGGCATATCTACTGAAACGTATCATCATTTTTTTTATATTAGCAGTTATTCTCTTAGACACGATTTAAGGGTGATTGACTGGTCTTGATTTTGAGACTAACTTCACATTTGTTTGGGCAGTTGCGAGGCCTGCCATGCAGCTTGATATTTGTGAAGCTAAGACCACTCGCAGTGTCCTAATCTGTAAAAAAAACGTTTAAAATCTTTGTAAGCATTGCAACAATTTAAATATTCACTGTGACAGTCAGCGCTTTGTGTATCAAGTTGTCTATCAGGCATATCTACTGAAACGTATCATCATTTTTTTTTATATTAGCAGTTATTCTCTTAGACACGATTTAAGGGTGATTGACTGGTCTTGATTTTGAGACTAACTTTACATTTGTTTGGGCAGATGCGAGGCCTGCCATGCAGCTTGATATTTGTGAAGTAATCTGTAACATAGTTTTGCACGGTAAAAAAAAAATGCAATGTATCAGGCTTGCAACATAAATTTTTGATGCTAAGTGAAGCAATTTGTAAACATAGGCTTGCACCATAACATTATGCACTCCCCACAGACCTATGGTGATAAAGAAAGGACCAGGTTCTATTTCCAGTTTCTAAATTTTTTTAATTTTCCAAGTAGTTGGAGATCTAGATTATGCTATTGACTTCATAAAATACAGTATTATTGTAGGCAATGAAATGCATTGTAAGCCAAGAATAAAGAGAAGGTGGACGCAACCAATTATTTATAAACTACTGTTTCATAATCTATTTTACAAGGATAAAGATTGCACCAATATTCCCATTTTTTCATTATATATCCTTCAAGTAATTAAGGCAAAATTTAATATGTGTTTTTGTAAAATTTCCCAATACCCTTCAAGAGGGTTCCAAATTTACTTTCAATAAGGTTTAAAGCAAGAACTACTAACATGTAAACAAGATTAACATACTCATGAGAGGTTCCAAGTCAAGTAAAAAGGAGAATAGATAGATTGTCATCCTTTCAACTTTTGATTCCATCTATATTACATACTTATTATTGGAATTCAAAAAAAGAAAACTTTCATTCAACATTTGTTACAACACTTTCTATTTCATGTGGAAATAAATTTGCAATAATGTAAGCTAAAGAAAGTAAAGCAATATTACATTTTTCCTCCACCCAAGGTGGGTAAATACATGATGTTTTTACATTGTCAACAACAAGGTTCTTGTGCTCCAAGGTGTTCTTCGTCCATGCTCCAAGTTCCAAGTAGCTCAAACCACAACCAAGATAGGGGGAGAGGCAACACTCTCCTCCCAACCAAAACTCAATGGAGAAGAGAAGCAATCTCCTCCATTGACCCCCGAGCCCCAAACACAACACAATGAAGGGTGGTCTCCAACTCAAGGCAACAATACTTGCTTCCACAATACAATTTCTTCACAACATTCAAGGCTAAAATAGAAGAAACAAAGGAAACACAAATAACACCAACATTTCACAACATGGCTTTCATCCAAGCCAACAAGAGAAGGAAATATGGGAAAGTTTTCCTTATGCCTCCCCATTGAGATGAGATGCCCATCCAAAACCCTTTACAATAAAACTCAAGCCCCTATGACTCTTATGCCTCCCTCAAGTACCCCTTTTTCCTCCCATACTCTTATGCCTCCCTCCTCTTATGGCTCCCTCAAGAACAAGGTAAGAATGTGAACATTCTTACCCAAGATGGGCATCCCTCTCAAACTCCCTCCACCATATCCTATTCTACTCTTATGCCTCCCTCATGATTTTTCCCATAGACCTCTCCTACACTACACATTAAGCATTCTATCCATTTTCACAATACACAAAAGTAAACATACATTATTCACAATTTTAGCATCAACAACAATATGAAAGCAAAAAAAAGAGAAGGTTTCCTACCTCTCCATTGGAGAAGCCTAAACCAAGAAGCTTTGTCCAAGCTCTCTCCAAAACAAACCAAGCATGCAAGTCCAAGCTCCTTCTTTTCTCTTTCTCCCAATTCTTTCCTCTCCCAAAAAAAATAAAAGAAAAGAACTCCTCAACAAAAACCTCCAACCCCCTCAACAAGAGAGGAAGTTTCCATAAATAGACAAAAGGAAGAGTGAGGGTGATGTGGCTCCTTGTAGGATGCCACATCACAAATCCTCAAGACCACCTCCCTTTAGTCAACTCAAATCTCAAAACACCATAAATGGGTGGTTGGGTTGAATGACATCTCTTTTCCACATCCATCCCTTCCCATGTGTCTTAAGGCACAAATAAATGCAAAAGGAAGAAAAGTGCACTCCAAAGTCATATTTCCCTTCCCAAAACAATAAATAATCCCCTTTTTGGATTCCCAACCCATAGATATGGTTGGTAAGGGGTTTTGGGAAGTGTGGGACAAGTTCAACTTGTCCCACAAGTCCCCCAAAATTGCCCTAAATATCAAATTCGAGATTCAAAGGATTTGGAGTGGTCAACACTCAAAACAAGCATTCAATACATGAGGAAACACAAGGCTCAAGGAGCCAACCATCAAAATTAATTACATCCACTAGACTTCCCTCCAAAACTTAAAATTTAAAACAAGGTGTTAAATTAATCTAAACATACTTAGCAAAAGAAATTTTAAAAAGATATCACAAATAAAATCACCTACTAAAGTAAGTTAAAACAAGTAAATAAAATTCTTACCCCCTTGGTCACATTAGAAAATTTCCCCCTCATGGAAATTTTTCTTAACACATAAAAGAACAAAGGTAACACAATACAATTCACTAGTTGCCTTGACGACCAAATGTTGTAACCACCCGACATCCTGTTGTGTTTGGTTCCCAATCCCCCTCATGGTTGTGATCATGTTGTGTTTCCTGCAAAATACAAAATACCTCCTTCGGCCTTGCGGCCATGTCAAAATATCCAAAATAACCATATGCATGAAATTTATTAACATCTATACGTAATTCAATCAATCATTATTTCTAGGTCTAAATCACAACTTAATTATGCATTTCATCATTATCCAAAATTATAGTAATGTAAATTCAACAACTACATTCTACTCATCATGGCGAAGAAATCCAATGTTAGAACACATGCAATATATCCATATAAAAATAATATCGGTATCCAATAGTCTGTCCATGAGTCAGTGTAGATCATACTGAAAACAAAATCCAATCATAATCCAAATGCATCTAGTCACAAAACATCATGCTAATCAACATAAGTATAAGTCATGTCCATATCCAAAGTCTGCATAACTCAAAATGATAATCAACTAAGTGTCGTAGGGAAGTGGGCAGTTGTTCACAGTGTTAGTTGTATCCTTGGTGACGACATGTTGCGTCATGTTATGTGTCAAGCAAGTCAAAAAAAAAAAAAGTTATCCTGGATTTCACTGTGTTGTTCGTGTGTGATTTTTTTTTTGGGTCGTTACAATATATATATATATATATATATATATATATATATATAAAATTAATATTATTTCTTTGGCTATGGATTATATTAGTATACTTTTGTTAATGTAAAAAAATATTAATAGTATATTAATATTAATATAATTTAATAATAATAAATCTATTAATTTAATATTACTTTAGTATGAATAATATTTACGATATTAGTATCCTTATCAAGCATTAATGAAATATAGGTAACGATATTAGTAAGTTTAGAGATCTTGCACAAAAATTTCTTTCTCCACAATTTAATAGGTATTGTACGGGAGCTAAAATAGATTTAATTTCATTTCCATTAATAATTTGCAATGGATTTACAATAAATTCTTAAATGAGGATAACATACTAGAGCTAGAACATAAATTACCTCATTGGCATATCGAAGACTATTTAAAACTTAAGTTCATTGCATGAACAATACAAGAAAAATGCACTAATATTCTAACTTTTCCAATACATGCCTTTTAAGTAACACAATGAAATTTAATATTTCATAATACAAATATCCTAACAATCCAAAAGAGATTTTACAACAACATTTCCATTCATATATTCTAAAAAAAGAGCAAGAACAACACACTAAATGAAGTTTGTCATTCAACTAAAAGAGTAAAAAACTACTTTCTAATTCACCCTTTTATTATCCAAGGAATAAGCAAGAGGTTTATTAACTATCTAATACAGTCTATAATATGAAAACGAATCTTTCTTTTCTATTTGCAACTAGCTTTACAATAACATTCTTTCTTCTTTCTTTTCTTGTTTGTTTCTTTCCACATGCAATGCAATATCAATAAGTACTATTTGAATACAACTTCCCTTCAAAAATTCATTACAATGTCCTCCACTTGATGTGGGAAACCATCCTAAAATTGTAGATAAATAATGAACTACATTATTACAATTTCTTCCACTCTAGGTGGGTAAAATACAAGAAGTTTTACATGGCCATCAATAAGACTCAAATGCTCCAAACACCAACAAGGTAGCTCCTCCAAAAGTTTTCTTGATTCACAAATAAATAGGGGGAGAGGCAACGCTCTCCACCCAACCAAGATACCCAATGGAGAAGAGAAGCCATCCTCTCCATTGTTGAGCCCCAACCACATTATAATGGGAGAAGATTTCAACTCATGGCAACTACTAGCTTCCACAATACTTAACAACGAATTTCACATTCACTCTATTTACATAAAAAACACAACTCAACAAGAAGAGATCAATCAAAACAACAATATAACAAGGCTTATCAAGAAAGCCAAAAGAGTAAGACCTATGGGGAGGCCACTTATGCCTCCCAATGGGAATGGGTGCCACCTAAAAAGCCTCCAATGCAAAACACAATACCCCTAACAACTCTTATGCCTCCCTCAAGTACCGCTTATCCCTCCATCCAATATTATGCCTCGCTCAACTCTTATGGCTCCCTCAAAGTAAGAACAAGAAGAAAATGCAAGCATTTCTCATACTCGGTGGGCACCCAACCCAAACTCCCACCTCAAGAAAATTATCTCTTTTGCCTCCCTCAAATAAAATCCACATAGTCTCCTCCCACTCCCAACTTAGGCCATTCTACCCATACCCAACAAGCATTTAAAAGAAATAAAAACATTCAACACAACATATACACACATACATATAACAATAACATAATATAAACAAAGGTGAAGCTCTTACCTTTCCATGGTAGAGCTTGTTCCAAGTATGAAGTTCCAAACCCCTCCAAAGATCAAGCAAGCATCCACAAGCTCCAAAAAAATTCCAACAAGTATCAACAAGCTCCAAGAAATCCACAAACTCCTTAAAAAATCCTCACTCTCCAAAAATACAAGAGACTAAAATGAACATCTAACCCCAAAACAAGCAAAAATGATTCAATAAATAGAGAAAAGAGAGGGAGGGATGATGTGGCTCCAAGTAGGATGCCACCTCATTTTCCCTCCACTCCACATCACTTGGTCAACCTCATATTCCAATGTACCATTAATGAGTGGTTGGAGGAATGACAAGCACCTTACACACTCCATCTAAGCCCACTCCTCCAAAGGACAATTAAATTTTGAAAGAAAGTGCAATTAATATTTCACCTTTTCGTCCTCCCAAAACACCTAAAAGACCCTAAATTTGACCTCCCAACCCATAGGTATGGTTGGCATGGGCTTTTAAGAGGTGTGGGACAAGTTTGACTTGTCCCACAAGCTTCCAAATTTGGCTTAAAACTCAAACACACATCACTCAACACAAAATCCAAAGTAAATCAAGCCTAATAAATGAACTCCCTTTTGGTCACATCTTTTAATTAGTTTAAAACAAATTCAAATTAACTTAATTAATACACTACAACCCATGACTAAAAAAGGGTAAACACAATTCCAAGAGTCTAAATAATAAACCAAGTAAAAATTCACTACTAAAAGAAAACACATACTAACATAATAGAAAGGGAAAATTAAAACAAAACAACACATGACCCCTAGGTCACAATTTTCCCCTAACCAAATAATTCTAACACACACAATTAAATGTTGCCATGGTGACCCTAGTTGGATTATTCTCAAATTTTGATGTGGTTGGTCTCCACTCCCCCGATATTGTTGTGAATATAATATACCTGTAGAACAGAGAATACCTCCTTCGGCCTCGTGGCCGCATTAAAACAGTCATGCATAAATATGTGGTATAAATCTAAAATCAACTATATATGAATTATTATCATCTATGCAAATACGATATCACTTACAATTTCTAGCACATTTCTATTCATGTCAAAACGATCATCACATTAATCCAATTATCAAGATCTACTCAGTATGACTTAAACATATCACATGCCAGAATTACAGATAAGTAACCATGTCAAAAGTATATCAATATCAACATCAAATGTCTCCAGTAGTCCATATGCATTATATAAGAATCAAATCAATAACAGTTTAGTATCTCTTATCTCTACTAACATGCGATATCAAAACTATAATATATCCATAAGTACATATGACAATATCGAATAATAATAATCAAAAGGTGTCGAAGGAAAGTGGGTACTACACCACGCGCCCCTTCTGAACTTGCAGACCCACAGGTGCATGGGCACAAAGTTAGTTTTTTTCCCCGTGTAGGAAATGTTCCAAAAGTCTCCCCGCGTCCCGCCAACCCACCCTTTGGGAAAATTTTCACCCTAAGGCCCACCAGCCCATAACTCGAAAAATATGAGATGTTAGGAGGACTTCTTTATATCACTGAAAAGGTGAGAAAATTTCCTATCCAATGGGAATGATTCAGGAAATTTTGAATGTGTTAAGTGTGAGAAAAATCAAGTTAAAACTTTAAGCCTATCAGAGGGTGGGTATGATGAGGAATTTCCCTCTGAACCTAATCGAACCATTTAACCCTAAATTTTTGACCTTATAACCTCTAATAATTGTTAATAAAAGAAAAATATGTTCTAGTGGATTAGAATTGTTCTGGAACTTGTTAGTGATAGTTGTTGCCTTGTAACCTAGTTGTAGACTCTTTTAAACAAAAAAAAATTATTCCATAATTTTCCTAACTAATCCTATGTTGTTCTTGGGTCTCAAGTAGGTTGTTTTTAGCGGGTGTTACACATTATATAATTTGAATAACCAACTTCAGACCTTTTCTCTTGTCAATCGCTAGATTAAAAATGATGACAACACATGCATAACCTAAAAGTTGTTCATTTTCATGTCCCACTAGTGGGAATCTTTTAGCACATAGTGTGACAAATCACTTGATCCCACTTAGACATTGGAGGAATTTGTCAACAGTTTACAAAAAGAACTATATTATAACTAGCACATGAAGCTCAAGTAGTTGTAATCATCTCATAAGCAATTGGTTGAAGACAATACAAAGCATTTCACTGACTACATTATGCGTTGTGTAAGGACCTCATGAATAAACATAATGTGACAATGTACATTGAAATATTTTTCCTTACATTCTTTCCTTCAGATTATTTGGGTGAAGATGAACATAATATAACCATGATCATGTGAGATGTGATGGATCATATGGAACATGGTGGAGCATGGGAAAATGTATGCTTGAAAAAAGTGTCTGATTCCACATATATTTAATAAGACTTGTAACAATCTAATGATGGGACATGTGAGAGAATTGTTTTAATCACATTTTAAATTATTCATGAAAAAATTTAGTGGCGAATATTCATACTCATGCCAATAGTAGGAATTTTGAACTATGCATTTGGCTATTTGGCTGACTATGGCATTGCCCATGTTTTACCCAATAAATGCAAACAATAATTTGTCCCATACGAATAGCCAACATATCTCAAATCCAAAAATAGTTTTAATGGATCACCTTATAATCGACTGGATGGGATTTCATAACATTCTTGGATTGCCAAGAATTCTATGGACCCTTTGGTCACAATTATTGATATTTAAGGAAGAAGTGTTAAAATTTGATTAAAATTACAACATATATATATATATAGACACACACACACACACACTTGGTATTTACTCTAAAAATAATTTTTTTTATCTTTTCTAATTTTTGAATTTATAATTTGGGCATTGATCCACGTAGTAGAAAAGGATTCAACATATTGCTTACAAAAATTAAAATAAATCAAGGTATTGTAGGATGCACCTTCACATTTTACATCCTATAAGTACTTATAAGTACATGTAATTATATTCTGTATTGATCTAATTTATATCTCGTTTTCTCTCATGTAGCATTGTTTTATCTACTTTTGTAAGCTACACTGTTAGAAATTCTATAATATATTAAAATATGATAGTTTTTAATTTACAGTCCACAAGTATACATTGCTACACCCTTAACCTATTGCTTGTATTAGGATATGAGTAGCCGACTTATGGCTTATCATATCATTTTATTATATTATTTATACTTTCTCATGCTTAGTAGGTCATCCTTGGTGATGGCCATAACATATGAATAGTATATATAGTGGATTGTAGGTAGTATTTCATCATCATTTAAGCATTTGAGTCTTATTATATGGTTTGGAGCTTGCCCCCTCAAAGTGGCGAAGCTATTCTAATTGCATATTGAGATCATTATTCTGAAATATTGTGTTATTTGGTGTCCTATTATTTCTCATAATATGAATTATACTAGTAATTTCATTACAAGTGGTATCAGAGTTGCGATCTGGGCCAAAATTAGGGCAAAAACCCTATTTTTTTGTTTTGCAAAAGTTATTAAGAATTTAGTGTTTTTCATAAAATCGCTCCCTAGGGTGCAAATTGTGGAATTTTTTCAAATTTGTTCCATTTTTATAAAGAAAAACAAAGTTTATTTGGGTTTTTTCCTTCAAGTTTTTTTATATTTGGCTGAATTCTTATCGAAATCCAAAACCCTAAAATTTGACTGTGATCCCTACATCCTACTATTTTAGGGGCATCATGGCAGGGCCTTCCAAAAGAGGAAAAAAGAATCCCATCACTCCGGGTAAAACACTAGAAAAGGATGAGATAGTGGTTGAGGAGTTGGAGATAGAAGATATAACTATAGATTCCTCAGAGTTAGGGTTTACTTCGATAAACCATAAAGTAAGCCAACTTGAGTTTAACTTGAGAGACCTCTAATCTCAGGTGGCCAACAAAGAAGATGTGGATAGGATTGGAAAAAGATTGGAGGATTTCATGCAAAAATTTAGTACGCATATGATGGGTAATAATGCTTATGTCATTCAAGGTGGATCTTTTGGTCAACATAATAGACACATGAGCTAGAGTGGTTCTTCGAGTGTGCACAATCCAAATACAAGAATTCTGTAGGCCCGTACTATGTTTCCAAAAGTGGATATGTGCAAGTTTGATTTAAAGGATCCACTAAATTGGATCAACCAAATGGAGAATTTCTTTGAACTACATCAGATTCCATCAAGACAAAAGGTGACCATAGCAGCTTTGTATCTCGAACCTGACCAATTCATCTGGTATCGATGGTTATGTGTTCAAAGGAAGAAGAGTGGTCTCAATATTACATGGATAGTCTTCACTAAAGAGTTGCAATTACACTGCAGTTCTAGTGTGTCAGATAATTACTTCAGCCAATTAACAAATTTGAGACAGACAGGATCTATTAAGGATTACATTCATCACTTCCAAAACCTTTCTCTTGCGGGTGGAAAATATTACTGAAGAGAATCTGAATGACCTATTTCTTGGGGGTCTTAAGGATCACATTGACTCATGCAGATGTGTATGTTGAATCCTCATATTGGTTTAGAGCTGAATCTACGATTACCTTGGCAAGCTAGCTGGCAGAGGAAAGAATTAGTTTCAAGATCAGGTGAACGACCTGAAGATGCTCACTAGATATGATAAGAGCTCGTGAATGGACCTTATGTCTAGCACTCCCTAAACAGTCCCGATTGATAAATAGGTAAGGAATAGGGAGATAGGAAGCCCTAATTACAACATTTCCTTCACACTTAGCTATGCAGAGCCCCGGTATAAAGATGACCATATGTTTAAGTGCCAGTCTTACTGGACTCTACCAAGTTAATGCAGAGAGAGCATAATGCTAGATGAAGTGACCGCATAACAGTGATATATATATACGGCCCTTCAGATAATATTTGATATAATGACTGATCTATGCCATGAAATGATGCATACTTGCACCCCTTTCTAATGAAGAATTACCAACATAATTGGTTCATTTAACAATAATCACAGACAATAGATATGAACACTTTACAATAGTTTCCTAACATATCATTTATCACCTTTGTGAGTGTACATTATTAATGTTCCAAGAGGAATGATGACATCACCCCCTTAATCCCTGAACACGGAAAAAATGCTCCATAGTCATGGAAGTCTGTAATGGTAATCAGATACTCCAATAGGTCCTGGTTACTGCAGAGCTATGGAACACTGTCTGGATGCTTAGTCATGACTTCTTGGTTGAATCACAGTCAACCAGACATACCAGATGATGATAGCACAATTCACCTGACATACTAGAACTGTCAGAATGAGTTGTATCTGGTACTTCCAGTGAACGATAGATTTCACTGGCATCTTGCTGTTAGAATGTGGCAACCTCAAACCTCTGCAGTTACGAGATCACTCAGGATTTCTTGGAATATCCTCCTTTAAAACTACTCCTCAGCATCCAAAATCCATAGGCGACTGTTGTAATTAGTGCAAGTCGTGTGCAAGGGAGCAAATGTGGCACCACCAATCTACCTTGTGATTATGCTTCTTCTGCACATGGTCAGATTGTGGTGCAACTGTGAACATGGCGAGATAATGTTGAGGATGCTGCCACAAATTCTGAATTCTGGGGGGCTGACTGACTTTTCGAGGCTTATGCTAATAGCCTTGTGATGAGAGCCATTTCTTCCAGAACCTTTTTGTACATTTTGCATGGCTTCTTCCTAGTTGGAGTAATTCACCAGGGTTGCAAAACTACCTTCAATACAATTTTGGTCGTCGTGGTATTAGTGTCTGAAAATGCGGGAAGGAAGAGCTTGCAATGTGAGCAAAAGAAAAAACTTTTCATCCACTAGTTCAAGAGTAACAGTTCTTTACGTAATCAACTTGACGCCACAAGAAGGCTTCTACTGATAAACCAAAATGCATACTCACTCTTGAGCTTCGGATGTCAAGTTGATAACTTTTTTAGATTCTTAACTTTGTAGATGGTACATAATCATTCCATGACTTGAGAATAATGCGGTTGCTTCCCAATATTGACTTGCACCTCAACAGGTAAGACTTACAATGAGCATTATGCACTTTCAGAGCATTAGCCTTTTCATATTTCCATTCCAACAGATCAGCTAAATATCTATGGGACTAAAGTCTAAGGACCTAGAAACGATCCCCCAAAGATCTTTAATTGAAGATTTCGTCCAAAATTTTGGTTTTCCAATACCGAAATTTGACTTTCAAGAGTTGGGATCATATAGCTAATATTTTGAGCAATTCACATTTCCAATAGAAGACAAAAATATATCTTATTTAAATTTCTTCCTCAAATTTATGGCTACTTGCTTACAGTGGAATGCTATCCTAGGATGGGTCTATGTCGTCAGTGAATTCAGACCCTGTGGGCGTTTTATTTCGTGGATTTGTTTGAATCTTTGATAGATGGATATCATGATAACGAATCTGCCGTGCTTGACATTGAACCATTTTCGAATGAAGATGATATTGCATACAGTCCTGATTGCAGCCTGAAATGAACACGGGGTTAAAGAGATTGGACTTTCAATGCATGATGTTGAGTAGCTCTGACCAAGGCAAAGAACAGCCCAGTTTTTGTATTCATTGTCACTCAATTCCCAAATATTTGGTGCATTGTACTCGTTGTGCTTTATAGAATCGGAAACTTTAAATACGTGCATGGCCACTGTTTGAACGCATTTGTAGGCTTTGAGGTCCACTTGCATAGTTCCATGGACAAAGTAGAACATGTCAAGGTTGAGGGTCCACCACGTGCCAATTTTTCTGCTTCTTCTTGTCTTCCACTCTGCAAATCATGGCAAATGAATTAGATCCGTTGGCAGTCGACTATGAAAACAATGTATCCTCTCCACGCATGGTTGAAAAGGACAGTTGGTCTGTTCCTTCCACGCACACTTACAATAACCAAGTCCTGACTCTGCAAACTACCATCTCACAGGCAACTAATACAGACAAGGACAGATTACAACCATGCACTCTTCTCCCTTCCTGTTTACGCAGGTAGAGCCACTTCATGCTAGCAAGTTCAGACGGTTCCTTAGATACCCTTCAACACGCCAGGCAAGTTCATACGCTGATGTCTAGTTTGAATCTCCATGAACAATGTGTAATATGGCTCCTGCACAGGTTCTGAATCTACCTGACAATGGCAGTTCTCAGAAGTGTATAGATTCCTTGCTATCAGTCCACACGACTGAGGAACAAATACTTTGATCCCCACGAGATCTCCAATCATAGGCAGAGACTTTCAGGCCTCCACGCAGCAAGAAGAAGGTTCTCAGTTTTTATAGTCTCCAAACCAGTTGTGCGCAATCCCACCAGATCTGATCTCCAATGATAGTGAACTGAAGCAATGTTTCTTTACACCGTAGATTGACAATACATGTTGCAAATTATAATAGTACTGTGGGATACATAGGCGTATACCAGAAATAGTTACTAGAATTTTCTTCACTAACAATTATATAATCTAAAATGTATTAATGCGCTAACAAGGATCACATTGAGCATGAGGTGTGTATGTTTAATCTTCATAAGGTTTCTAATTTGATGATTATGGTAAGAAGGGCAGAGGAGAAATTCTTTCAAGTAGGAGACAACATTTCACTTATACCAGAGATCGCAACACCTTGGCCCCAGCACTCCCTCGGCCAGTTAGATTGACACCTCAACAAATTGAAGAAAAAAGAGAAAAAGGGTTATGTTTTAATTGTGACAGTAAATTTGGACTTGGACATAAATGTGCTAAAAATAAGTTGTTCTACATTGATGGGCCTAGTGAAGATGAAGAGAAGGATGAAGATGCAAAGTCAGAGGTCTTGGTTGAGCCAGAGGAGGAGTCAGGAGATCCTCAACCAATGATCTCATGCCATGCAATTTCAGGTATTAGCACCCCCCAAACCCTAAAGGTGGTTGGATTCCTAAAAAAATAGAGGGTCACAGTGTTGATTGATTCAAGAAGTACTCACAACTTTATCAATCATAAGTTAGCAGTGTGCCTAAACTGTTTCATTTATCCAGCTCCTAAATGTCAAGTAATGATTGCTGATGGAGGTACTGTTACTTATTCTGGAAAATTCCATAACATTAAGCTTTCCATGGGAGATTACATACTAAATATTCCCATGTATGCCATTTCTATGGGAGGAGCAGACATTGTGTTAGGGGTTCAATGGCTTACCACTTTGGGAACTAATGAGATGAACTTCCAAGACTTGTTCATGCGATTTCACTCTGAAGGAAGGAATTTTGAGCTAAGAGGCTTAAGAGAAAAGTCTCCACAAATAGTAAGTTCTCATCAGATGCACAAAATGCTAAAAAAGGGTGCAGAGGGATTTGTGGCACAACTCTTTTCATTGGAGGCTCATCATTCTAAGGACATTATACCATCAGATATGCAAGCAGTGTTGGATGCACACTCTGTTGTATTTGAAAATATACCAAAGGGCTTACCTCCAAAGAGAGATCATGATCATGCTATTCAGTTATTACCAGGAAGTCAACCGCCTAACATCAGACCTTATAGGTACCCATATGTGCAAAAGAGTGAAATCAAGAAGATTGTACAAGAGATGTTGGAAGCAGGAATCATCCGCCATAGTCAGAGTGCTTATTCTTCTCCAGTAGTGATGGTACGGAAGAAAGATGACATGTGGGCATGTGTCCTGATTATAGGGAACTTAATAAGTACACAATCAAAGATAAGTTTCCTATTCCTATTATTGATGATTTGCTTGATGAGTTGCATGGTGCTGTTTATTTTACAAAGCTTGATCTTCGTTCGGGATACCACCAAATCAGAATCAAGGATGAGGATGTTCATAAAACCACCTTTTGGACACATGAAGGCCATTATGAATTCTTGGTAATGCCTTTTGGACTCACAAATGCACCTTCTACATTTCAAAGTTTGATGAATTCTATTTTTAAGTCATTCATGTGGAAGTTTGTCTTAGTGTTTTTTGATGATATATTAATTTATAGCAAAACATGGGAGGAACATTTGCATCATGTAAATAAGGTTTTGGAAACCCTTGAGCAACATCAACTTTATGCAAAGCCCTCTAAGTGTTCTTTTGGACTCAAGGAGGTTGAATATTTGGGTCACATTGTCTCTCATGAAGGGGTTAAAGTGGATCCTAATAAGATCAAAGCCATGATGGAGTGGAAGGTTCCAAAAACCCTAAAGAATCTACGAGGATTTTTGGGGCTTACAGGTTATTACTGAAGATTCGTAAGGCATTATGGAAGCATAGCTGCACCTCTCACAGCTTTATTAAAGAAGGACTCCTTCCATTGGAGTGAGGATGCAACCAAAGCATTTGAGAAACTAAAGGAGGCCATGTGCACCACTCCAGTCTTGGCTACTCCAAATTTTTCCAAAACATTCATTGTTGAATGTGATGCATCAGGGGTGGGTATGGGGGCAGTTCTCATGCAAGAAGGCCATCCTATTTCCTTTTTGAGCCATCAATTCAAAGGTAAGAATATTTCCAAGATGACTTATGAGAAGGAAATGCTAGCCATACTTCATGCAGTAAAGCAATGGAGACCATATCTCATAGGAAGACACTTTAAAGTGAAGACAGATCATGATAGTCTGAAATACTTCTTGGAGCAGCGTTTATCATCTAAAGAACAAAAAAAATGGGTCTCCAAGATGTTGGGATATGATTTTGAGATTATCTATAAGAAAGGGAAGGAGAATGTAGTTGCAGATGCACTGTTGTGGAAAGATGACTCAACTGCAGCATTGTTATGTGCCATATCCATATTACATGAAGATTGGATAGATGAGGCAAGGTCTGAATGGAGAAATGACCCAACCACACAAAACCTCATTCATCATCTCCAGAATGATCCAAGCATGTCTGAAAAATTTGTATTGAAAGGGGATGCTTTATGGTATAAAGATAGATTATACCTATGTAAGAACTCCACTCTTAAAAATAGGATTCTCCTGAGCTTCACTCTTCTCCAGTAGGGGGGCACTCTAGATTCTTGAAGACTTATCATCGAGTCAAACAAGATTTCTTCTGGGAAGGGCTCAAAGGTGATGTCCAAAAATTTGTGGTAGAATGCATGGTTTTTCATCAAAATAAGGATGAAACAGTTCGATTCCCAGGTCTTCTACAACCTCTATCTATTCCTATCCAGTGGTGGGAAGAGGTTTCCATGGACTTTATCACAAGGCCTAAATCTGAAGGAAAAAATTTCATCATGGTTGTGGTGGATAGACTCACCAAATATGCTCATTTTTGTGCCTTGGCACACCCATTTGCTACAAGCACGGGTAGCAACAACCTTCATGGACACAGTTCTAAAGCTTCATGGGACACCGAAAGATTATAGTAAATGATCGAGACCCTATATTTACTAGTAATTTTTGGACTGATTTATTCTCATGTTTGGGTACTCATTTAGCTCGTAGCTCTTCTTATCATCCCCAGTCTGATGGGAAAACATAAGTTGTAAATAAGTGTTTGGATGGATATCTCTATTTCTTTATGTTTGATAAACAAGCAAGATGGGTCCAATGGTTGCCACTTGCAGAATGGTGGTATAACACTTCCTTCCATACTTCATCTAAAATGTCTCCTTTTTTGGCACTCTATGGGTACCATCCACCATCCAAACATCATCATTGAGAGGAAAACATGGCAGTAAATAGAAGAACACATTCAGTATCAACAAGAGGTCCTCTCTAGTTTTAAGGAGAACTTGGTCGTGGCACAAAGTCACATGTGCACACAGGATGATCAATACATGCACTTAAAGAAATTTCTGAATGTTCACGCACAGCTTCTATGGAAATTGGGTTTTTGTGCGATTTTTTTACAACCATATAATAAATCTTGTCTGGACAACAACAAAAGGATAAAAAACTTCTCCCGAAGTATTATTGATGATCTGGCTAGAGTTCATGATACTGGAAAAGACAAAGCTTGGTGTATTTGGTAGGGATGTCATTCCAAATGAGTAGGCCTCAAGGATAAATGATTTCAGGGTAACCATACCTTTTGGAATGAAGTCCCAAATGTCTGTAAATAGCCTATTTCAAACCAACTACATTTGTATTGATTGCCTCAAACATGTTCCTTAAGTCCCCTATGAAAATGTTTCTAAACAAGTGTACATTTCCTGATGACTATATGAATTTATCTACATTTTGTGTGTACATGGTTTCTCTGCATACTCATGGGAGGAACATTTCACTTAGCATGTAAATAAGGTTGTAGTGGAAACCCTTGAGCAACATTTTTTTCTCAAATTGCTCCTAAACCTTCTTGGACAGGAGGTTGAATAATAATTTTCACCTTATTCTCATAGGCATTTTTACATGATTACTCAAACTAAGATCTAGGCCTGATTAATGGTTTTACAAGTTTACCAAAACCCAAGAATTTTACGTTGATTGATTTGGGGCTTACAGGTTCTATTCTATAGTACGTAATGCATTATGATTTATAACCTATGACCTCTTCAAATTTATGTACCAAAAGGATCCTCTATTTTCCATTAGAATGAGTATTACAATCAAAGCAATTTGGAAACTAAAGGAATGTGCACCACTCAAGTATTGGACATTACTTCAGATTTTTCTAAAAACATTCATTGTTGAATGTGATGCAGATTGGGTATGGGGCAATTCTCATTTTGTTGCAAGAAGGTCATCCTATTTCCTTTTCTAGTCCCATGATTCAATTTTCAAAGGTAAGAATTTTTCCAAGCTGAATTATGAGAAGGAAATGCTAGCCATACTTCATGCAGTAAAGCAATAGACCATATCTTTTAGGAAGACACTTTAAAGTGAAGACAGATCATGATAGTCTGAAATACTTCTTGTTGCATCATGTTTATCAGACTGAAGAACAACAAAAATGGGTGTCCAAGATGTTGGGATATGATTTTGAGATTATCTATAAGAAAGGATCAAGGAGAATGTAGTTGAACCCTTATGAAAAACTACAGTAGCCTTGTTATGTGCCATATCCATATTACAGGAAGATTGGAACAGATGAGGCAAGGTCTGAATGGAGAAATGACCCAACACAAAAACCTCATTCATCATCTCAGAATGATCCTTATTCTAAAAAATTTGTAGAAAGGGGATGCATTTATGGTACAAAGATAGATTTATACCTATGTAAGAACTCCACTCTTAAAAATAGGATTCTATCTGAGCTTCACTCTTCTTAGTAGGGGGGAACTCTGGATTCTTGAAGACTTATCATCGAGTCAAACAAGATTTCTTCTGGGAGTGGCTCAAAGGGGATGTCCAAAAATTGTGGCAAAATGCATGGTTTGTCAACAAAATAAGGGTGAAATAGTTTGATCCCCATGTCTTCTACAACCTCTATCTATTCCTAGCAAGTTATAGTGGGAAGAGGTTTCCATGGACTTTATCACATGATTGCCTAAATCTGAAGGAAAAAATTTCATCATGGTTGTGGTAGATAGACTCACCAAATATGCTCATTTTTGTGCCTTGGCACACCCATTTGCTACAAGCACGGTAGCAACAACCTTCATGGACACAGTTTAGAAGCTTTATGGGACACTGAAGATTATAGTAAGTGATCAAGACCCTATATTTACTAGTAATTTTTGGACTGATTTATTCTCATGTTTGGGTACTCAATTAGCTCGTAGCTCTTCTTATCATCCCCAGTCTGATGGGAAAAATAGAAGTTGTAAATAAGTGTTTGGAGGGATATCTCCATTGCTTTACGTCTAATAAAAAAGCAACATGGGTCCAATGGTTACCACTTGCAGAATGGTGGTATAACACTTCCTTTCATACTTCATCTAAAATGTCTCCTTTTTTGGCACTCTATGGGTACCATCCACCATCCATCACATCATCATTGAGAGGAAAACCATGGGTTAGAGCAGTAGAAGAACACATTCAGTATCAACAAGAGGTCCTCTCTAGTCTCAAGGAGAACTTGGTCATGGCACAAAACCGCATGAAGCAACAGGCTGATCAACATCGCACGGAAAGACATTTTGAAGTTGGTGATTGGGTTTTTGTGTATTTACAACAATATAAGAAAGTGTATTTGAAACAACAACAAAAGGATAACGAAATTTCACCTGAAGTATTATGGCCCCTATCAAGTATTGCAGAAGATTGGTACTGTAGCATACAAATTAGAACTTCCACAATCAACCAGAATACATCCAGTCTTTCATGTTTCTTTCCTGAAGAAAGTAATTAGACAGAGAGTATCAGCCCAAATAGTGTTACCTGAGCTCGATGAGGAGGGAAGAGTCATCTTGGAACCTGAATGCATCCTTCAAACACGCACTAAAAGATTGAGGACATGGGTTATTACTGAGTACCTGATCAAGTGGAAGAATATGGACAATGAAGATGCAACATGGGAAGATATGACATTCCTGCAGCAGCACCCAGAGCTTCTCAACATTGGGGACAATGTTGCTTTGAAGGGGAAGGGCATGCTACGCCCTTAACCTATTGCTTGTATTAGGATATGAGTAGCCGACTTGTGGCTTACCATATCATTTTATTATATCATTTATACTTTCTCATGCTTAGTAGGTTGGCCTTGGTGATGGCCATAACATATGAATAGTATATATAGGGGATTGTAGGTAGTATTTCATCATCATTGGAGCATTTGAGTCTTATTGTATGGTTTGGAGGTTGCCCCCTCGAAGTGGCAAAGCTATTCTAATTGCATATTGAGATCATTATTCTGGAATATTGTGTTATTTGGTGTTCTATTGTTTCTCATAATCTGAATTATACTAGTAATTTCATTACATACGTGCATCATCGTGGGTGTCATTTTTCATTCCATGTCATACGACAATGCAATGCCTTAGTGAATTTTAGTCTCATCATAGCCAACTCACAAATTATCTTTATAGTGAAAATGAAAAGTAACAAGGGATTGTCAAAAAAAAGAAGTACAACATCTCCAGATTCTAGCATATGAATTATTACATCTTATTATGAGAAATCATTTTTACTAAATTCCTCCTTTCTCCAACATTATCAAGGGATAATTATTTCCTTCAAAAAATCATATCGAGAATGAGTTCATTGATGATTTTCTTAGTGATGTTGTTAATGATTATAACAATGAAATGCATCCCCTTGAAGACATCTAAATAAATGGAGTTGAAAATGCATCACTATATGATTTACATTTCAAATCTAGTGCTAGGACATCTTCACCTTCCCTATTCAATGTTGGATGTGAAAGTTATGGCATTAAAAAAAGAATTCTACCATGCCAAATATTTAAGGGACATCTATTTTTGGCAGAATGAGTTTCAGGTTAGAGTGGCAATTTCTATTATCTTTTCATTAATTGAACCTATTGAAAACGACTATAAATTTGAACCTTCCATAGAATGAAAACGTATAATCTGTACCTACAAATTAGGAAGGAATAAGACAATGCAACTTAAAATAGACACAATTGAGATGTAAGAAAGATATATGACTAGAAAACTATAGATAGAGTTGTGAATAATGTTGCAAGATCGAAAACTACGGATGATTGTTTACGTATTAGGTATGAAAAATAAATTCAGGCGATCACAAAATAACTTAATGAAAATTCATGCCAAATAGAGGGAAAATTGCATGTTAATGTAATAATACTATTCAAAACTATATTTTAAATAAAATAGTTTGGCTAGTTACTATTTTTCACATTCTAAAAATAGGTTGTCCTATATTATATTTTCCTGAACATAAGATGTTGTCTTTTCTTAGTGTCCTATGAATTCCACTTTACTTACTAGTTGGAAATTAGTGGCTGGGATTAGGTAGAATGCATAGACATGGTTAAGAAAGATGATCTAAAAGAGAAACTATAATCTACATGATACATGTCTTTGTCTATGGATGAGGTTGACAACAATAGATAATAATAATTAGATTTGCATGCATTTCAATATACTCTTGAGTGTCATTTGAGACAAACATTACTTAATAGCTTATTCATAAGATGAGATATAAATCCAATGTTATAATTATTCTTCATTAGTTGACATGGATGATTCTACAATGATGATATATGTGTTGGAGTAGATGTGGCATTATAATGCAAGGTCTCCATAATGGTATATCCTTTATATGAATCCAAAACATCATAATTAATGTATATGATGTTCATTCATTGTATGGCTAATATAATTAATCTAACATACAAAATAGTCAACAAATTTAAATCTGTAGTAAAAGTTGAAAAACTTATTCAAGAGTTGCATGTATTATATCCTTCATAGTCCTAAAACTTTTATGGTATTCCAATGCTTTGTAATAATTAAATAAAATATAGTATAAACTTTTACAAGATGTTGAAACTAAATGGATCTCGATGCATGAAAATTTTTATAGGGTATATTATGAGTATCAATCCTTATTGGGAATAATGTTGCAAATCACATGGAAGTCAATTAATGTCTCAGGATTTTAAACAAAATTTGACTAATATAGAGACATTATCTTGATGTTACTGTTGTCTCCTTTCCATGTTGGATAAAGTGCATCATTTACTTAAACAAGCCCAAGATTAAAACTGTATATTGCAGATTATTCTAGTTTGATGAAACATGCTACATTTCCATTGTAATAATTTTTTTTTTCTCAGTGAGATTCCTTTATTGAGACCAAATGATTTGAGAATTGGAACAATTTGATACTAATTTTAGAAATCAAAGTAGCTTT
Organism: Taxus chinensis; assembly: GCA_019776745.2. Lineage (NCBI taxonomy): Eukaryota > Viridiplantae > Streptophyta > Pinopsida > Cupressales > Taxaceae > Taxus > Taxus chinensis. The sequence goes on from CM034157.1 coordinate 108,172,817, forward strand.
TTATGTTCAACTGTTCATTCTCTAAGTAGGTATGAGAATTTTAATGCACTTGTTTCAAATAGTAACTTGTAAGGTTGAGAAGGTGACTTGTCACACAAATTGAAACTTTGATAACATTTTATCATCAACAAGAGGAATCATAAGTGAAACTGTCATTCCCTACTTGAAGACATCTAGGGAAATTTTTAGTAGGGATTGAATTACTTACAGAAATGTCTTTATTAAATCTCACATATTAGAACAGTCTCCAAAATGAAAGATCTTTGCAGGAATAATACCATGATTGATTGATCTTTACAATGATTCAACAATTTTCGTAAGTATTTCTACATCAATGGAACAAATAGTCTAATTATTTTAAACATAGGATGGTTTCTTTGATCAATCCCATGAATTTATCTCTATTATGCTTGACAAATTCAAATGTTAGGTAATCCATTAAAATATAGAACAATAAATTTTCTATTTTCGATAATTGGGTCAAGAAATATTTTGCAGATAGCCATCACCAGTTTAATCCATTGGAAAATATATGTCAAACAATGAGTTTTGAAGTTTTGTTAAAAATGTGATAGTTATCATTTCCTTAATCTTTATAAAGTCCAAATTAAAAATACAAACCGCTTAAAAAATTTTTTGCAATAGAAAATTATTTAAGAATTTATAATCATGATACAAAGTGAATATGATTTCCCTATGATATGAATTTGAAAACAATGAATTCAATTAATGAAAGAATTAAGGCTATGATAACAATGCTCCACAATTAAAATAGAAACTTTTTCTATAGGAGATGGGGATGGATCTATTGTACAGGAATTACATGTAAACATAAATCAGAGAACTGGTCAAGTAAATCTATAGAGACGTTCCTACATCAATACATTGGAAAATTTGATTCATTGATATGTGATATAGATGTTCACATAATATCAATCAATATAATTAGTACATTATTAAGATAATATCATTTCCTTGCAAATATTCATAAATTCCATATTTATTAAATTAATATGACTTAACTAATAAAAGAGATCTAAGAAATTCACAAAATAATTGAGTATGCAATTGTAGGAAATGCCCACTATACAATTAAGTGTTATCAAAATAGCGTTTGTAAAATATTCTTCTCAATGGGTATATGAATTACTACCTTATGCAAATTACTATAAAATTTCCAATATAGTAGTTTAAATAGACATTTACCCAACATTATAATTGCCACTTGTTAGAGGTATGTGATCCTAATGACAAAAAAAATGATATAAATTTAAATGCAAATAAAGTCTTATACTCACAATCTACATACTAGTCAATTTATAGGTTTTTCAAAACAATGCTTGAACCCTAATTCATCTTTGAAACCAAAAATTTCCTTTCAATGGATGTTCCTATTAGTTCTTGATTGTAGGTGGTTTGATCTTTGGCCTATGAAAAAAATGCCTTCTCCCCTAGTGGCGATAGTTTGGGTCTATAGCTCTATAAAAAACATGCCTTCTAACCTCAAAAAGGATCCTCCTTGTTTGGCATAGGAATCCCATAACATGATAATCCTCTTTTTTTGTTTATGGACGGTGATAAAATAAGTGTCCAGGGGCATGAACGTGGTGCCATTGGTTTCGTTAATCATGGTTTATCGAGCTCTGTAATTTAAGTAGCTGGGTTCAAACAAGTAGTGAGATATATTGTAACGCCCACTAAAAAACAACCCACTTGAGACCCAAGAACAACCTAGGATTAGTTAGGAAAATTATGGAATAATTTTTTTTTGTTTAAAAGAATCTACAACCAGGTTACAAGGCAACAGTTGTCCCTAATAGGTTCTGGAATAAATAAATTCTACTAGAACATATTTTCCTCTTATAAACAATTATTAGGGGTCATAAGGTCCAAAATTTAGGGTTAGAAGATTCAATAAGGTTCAGAGGGAAAATTCCTCACCACACCCACTCTCTAACAGGACTTAAAGGTTCAACTTGATTTTTCTCAAACTTAACGCATTCAAAAATTTTCTGAAATTACTCCCATTGGATAGGAAATTTCCTCACCTTTCCATTGATATAAATGAAGTCCTCCTAACTCCTCATATTTTTCAAGTTATGGGTCGGCGGGCCTTACGGTGAAAATTTTCCCCCAAGAGCTGGCATGCGGGCCTAGGGGTGAAAATTTTTCCCAAGGGTGGGTCAGCGGGCCATGGGAGACATTTTTTAAATTTTCCCATGTGGGGCGAAGAGCTAACTTTGCACCCGTGCCCTTGGAGTCCGTTAGGGAAACATTGGCGCACTTTTCGCCAACACGGGTAAAAAAATGACAGGAACATTTTGGAACAACGCTGGGTGAGAATCCACACCTTGCACCCTCGCTCCGATGCGGCCAAAGATGGACATGTGTCATCCATAAGCGCTAAGCGAGAAAGTGGGGCAGATGGGGAAAATTTAAATTTTAGTTCCAAAAAAACAAAAAAAAAAAAAGGAAAAGGAATTCACCTCCGCGCCTCTGTCGTTGCCTCAGATGATGCCACGTGTCATCTCCTGATTGGCTATACGGTCGGGAGGAAAAAGAAAAAACTTTATCACCTAAAAATTTTCAAAGTTTCAAAGGTCAAAAAGGGACTCCACTCCTCCACCGACACCTCGTGATGCCACGTGGTAGCCTCTGATTGGTTGCGGGCTGGCGGGAGAAAATTTGGAAAAAAATTCCAAATTTTTTCCAAAAGCGCTAAGTTAAAAAGGGGATCTGCCCATCTGCTGACACCTCATGGTGCCATGTGGCAGCATTTGATTGGATATAGGGGCTGGCAGGTGCCCGGGAAACATTTAAAAAATTTCCAAAAAATTTCCTAAGTCCCAAGGGAAAAATTTGGGCTATAGGCCTGCCAAGGAAAATTTTCCCAAAATTTTCCGCCAAGTGAAGAAAACTTCAGAAGGCCATAACTTTTGATAGAGAGCTCTATTTTTAGTAAACGAGGACTTTCTAGAAATCTCTTGACGTCCTCTTTCCACAAGGTATCATTAATTTTAGGTTTTGATAAAGTTTAAGGGGTTAATTTCAAGAAAAAGTCTTACAGGCTTTTTAAAAGCAAACTGGTAAATTTTAACTTATAAATTTTGTTCAAATTTGTCATTCTTTCTCTCAACATGTCAAATGAACATGGAGGATTATTCTAATTAGAAGAATTTTAGGATGTATTGGAAGATTCAATTTTTCTTGATTGATTTACAATTTGAAATTTTTACAATTTCAGACAGCAAAATAACTGTGAAACGGTTTGGGCCCAATTTTGCAAGGTTTGATAGGATTTTTTTCCTTAAGTGTTTTAGTCCAATTGAGCTCATTTATATCATGGCATGTTAGATTTCAATGTTTCAATGCTATTTATTTTTTTCAGGTTCGAACTATGCATTTTAGATAAAGTATTTGTCAATTTAAAATTCAAAATAGAGGTCAATTTCTAAAGGATTTATTTATCATTTTCTTCTTCCAAATATGGAAATTCATTCTATTCTAGTCTAATACATTTAGTTGATTTAATTCAAACCATTTAAAAACTAAAATGCAAAGTCTGATTTCCAATTTTAACATATTTGAAAAGACAAAGTAGTTACATATATTTCTTCATACGTATTCCTCAAATATTTCAATTTTTAAGAACAGAGATTTCAAATCAGGAATTTCATGATCAAATTTCAAAATACAACAATTCTTTGTAAAATATGATAAAGGTAGTGCATATTATTTTTCTCACATGTTTCATTTCAAATATACAACTTTACATCTTTCCAATTTCTAGAATGCAAATAACAATTTCAATTTCATTTGATTTCAAAATTTACAAATGAACAGAACAAAGTATATATATCTTTCACATTTCAAATTTACAACTTTCATTGCTCAATACAAAGTATCTTTCCATTACAATAATATACAGATCATCCACTTCAAAGTGGGAAAGGCGGTTACAATAAGATTTCATTTCACAAGGGACTGTCAAACTATCTTTCTGTTTCTGCTCCAGAACAGCAACATGAATTTCTCCTTCATCCAATTTGATCACAACAAGAGTAGGGGAAAGGAAATGCTCTCCACCAAAATAATACATCCAATGAAGAGGAGAATCCATCCTTTTTCATTGGCCCCTGAGCCCCAACCACAATGCAATAAATAGATGTGATTTCAACTCATAGCAAAAACAGGCTTCCACAAACACAAAGCAATCATTTCAACATGCAATTTCAAATCAAAAAACAGTCCAAAATAGAATGTAGTTTAGCAACCACATTAAAACATCAAATAAAACTCAAGGCTTCATCATGCAAGCCAAAGGAGAAAGAAACTATGGGGGATGCTACTTATGCCTCTCCAAAGGGGAAATGGGTATCACCACCTGAGAACAAACCACCAAAATATGTATATATATCATAAACCCTAACATATCCTTATGCTTTATGCCTCCCCAAGTACCCCTTATTTCTCACAATTTCTTATGCCCCCCAACCTCTTATGGCACCCCATAATAAGTAAAGAAATGCAAGCTATTTATTTTTAAGGTGGAACCCAAATCCCAACTCCCTCCACTCTTATACCTCCCTAAAACACACTTTTGCCTCCCACAAAATAAACCCCATAGTCTTCTCCTACACCATTCCTAGGTCATCTACCCAACAACCCACAAACAATGCCAACAACATTCATACACTAACACTTACATATTCATAAAATGGAAAAGAAGAGCATTTCCAAGAGTCATGCTCCTACCGCTCCATGATGGAGTTTGTTCCAAGTTCCAAAACAACAAGCTTTATCCCAATGCAAGCAATGCAAAAACAACCAAGCACAAGCATGCAACAGCCTTCCCAAAATCTCCTATTCAACGCAAGAGCTCTCAAAACAACAAGAAGAATTCGCCCTAAGAATCAAGTCCTCCAAAATTGAAGAAACCCCCAAAACAAGGAAAGGAGTTCTAATTTTATAGAAGAGAGAAGAGAAGAGAGATGAGGTGGATCCATGTAGGATGCCACATCACACATCCTCAACCCCAACCCCAAAGTCAACTTCATTCTCCAATGCACAATAAAGTATGTGGGTGAATAAAATGACAGTTTACTTACACACTCCAAATCCAAGCCCACACCCCATGAAGGACTGAATTTAATAAAATCATGTAAGGAAAGTGCAATTAAAACCATACAAATTAGTCCTTCTCAACAATGCATTATAAGAAGGTCTAAATTTCAGCTCTACAAACATATGTACTGTTTGGTATGAAAATTTAAGAGGTATGGGACAAGTCTAACTTGTCCCACAAGCCTCCAAAATCAGCCTCCAAGGAAAAATTCGGATTTCCAAGGAGGTGGGGTGTTTTATACTCAAAAATCTGACTTACACAACTCTTACACATACTTACACATCACTTACCACATTTAATACAAGAGCCAACAACTTCTATAATTACTTTCTTATATCCCAAATTTGATTAATTTACTTTAACAACATGATTATTCACAACATTAACACATCATTTAATAACTAATGAAAAAGGGTAAAAGCACCACAAAATAAACACATGCAAACATTAATAAAAGAAACTACATTAATAAATACATAAATCCCCTTGGTCACATTCAAAGGTAATTCCCCCCATGGGAATCCCTAACACTAACAAACACACACACAAAAAAAAACTAGTTGCCATGGTGACCTTGTTGAATTCATCTAAAATTCCAATGTGGTTTGTCTCGAAACCCCCGATGTTTGTTGTGATAGTTTAACCTGCGAAAACAAAAATACCTCCTTCGGCCTCATGGCCATATCAGAACATCTAAAATGATATAAATATAATCAAAAAATCATCTATACATATAAATCACAACAACATCAAGGAAATCAACAATATCACTTACAACTTATATCCGCAACTATATCATCATCATATAATGTCCATTTTCTATGTCTACTCACAATATCCAAAAATCACATGTCCGAACAACATTCATTATATAACCATGTCAAACAATATATCATCATCTATATAAAATGTCTCTAACAATCATCATGCATCATATATGAATTAGAGTCAATAATAATCCATGCTCTAACATCTAATTATCATACTAAATCAAAAATATAATAATGTCCGTAATATAGTCAACTGTATCATGATCAATATCAAAAGTGTTGAAGGGAAGTGGGCACTACATCTATTGTGGTCTCCCTTGCTCTAGATGATGTTAAGGGCAAGTGTGGTTCTAATGTGGGTAGTTTCGGTACTTGTGGCGTTATGTCTTTCCTTGATGCGCTAGGGAAGATCCTCTGAAATGATCCTTTTGAGATGTTGTTGCGACCAATGTGAAGAATAATGGAGAAAATCCCCTCCAACCTGTAAAAACTCCCCTTCGGTTACCTTTGGGGCGTAGGTGATTGAATGCGGAAAACATGTTCATCCAGCATGGTGTGATTTACCAGTTTTGTGGAATGTGGCCGGGTTTGCCACAACTACATTCCTGGATCTCTTCGAAATGGTAGTCTATTATGCAAGGTAGAGTGGATATTTACCCATGTGCTAGAGGGTTGTTTATTGTTGTTTTAAAGCTTCTTAAAGATAGAGATATAATTTTTTCAAAGATTTGGGAACTCTAGAGTTACTGCTTATGAAACCGTGGTACCTATCTTTCAATCGTATCACCAAAACCTTTAGTATAAATCCTATATGTGTGGGCTTTCCTCGCCTTCTGCTGCTATTTGAGGGGGAGGAAAGTCTTATTTCTATTGGAAATGCTTTGCATAAATGCTTGGATATTAATACTAAAATTTAATTGTACACTCACACTACCTATGCTTGTATTCTGGTGGATCTTGATACCAAGGTTCATCTCCCAGCCTCTCTGGAACTTAGGGTTTTGGATTGGATTTGGACACAACCTCTGGAATATGAAGGTTTACCCTTCATATGTAGGAAATTCTTTGCTTTGGGCCACTTAGTCTTAGACTATAAGAGTATGAAACACACAACAAATGATAAGGTCTCTTGGTGGAAAGATGTCAAACCTAGTATGTTGGTTGTGGGGAGTGATCCAGATGATTCCTCAGAGGATTTAGACATCGGAAGGATGGTGAGTTTCAAAATACAAGGGAAATTCCTCCTCCTGTGTTGGGGATTAAGGGTTCAGATTCTCAACAACATGCTTATGGTGTTACGTTCTCTTCAGGGTCAACATCTGGTCTCATTAAAAATATTAATCTTGAAGAAGGATTCTTTTGTTGGCAAGAAGGGACTGTTAAAATCATTTTACAAACCCACACTGATGAAAATATGGATCCTAACAATGGGAAGGATTAGATGGTTATGAAAATAAAAATGTAAAGGATTGCTTTAATTTCCCCACTTAAGATGAACTTAAGATCCCATGGAGGGAGGCATCATAGGTAAACCACACTTTGTTCCCGGATAGGTATGGTTTTAGAGTGTTTCTTGAGGATGGTCAAGTAAGTTTGACTAGTCTTTCCTAAGGATTTTGTCTTCCATCCCAGCCACCGTGAACTAGGTGGTGTTTCTGTATCTTTCTTTTCTGGTCTAGGACCTTTCTTCTCTTTTTTTCTTGATTGTTCTTTGATGCCTATTTTTCGGTTGTACAAGGTTCTTGATCCCTTCAAAATCACTTTTTACCTAATTTTCATAGATATGAGACATAGCTATGCATATGGTAGATATGGTGGATCCTAATGACTTATGAATCTATATATTTCTTCCTTCATCATGTTAACATCCTATTACAACAAACACTAAAGCAGGGACCTGGTAGTCTTTGTGAAATAAATTCAGCATGAGCACGTAGTCTAGGCTGAAAAGTAGATGTGCCAGTGTGACTACAAAACTTATTATGGTCAAGAATTCTCAGGCTGCATCACTATGGTATTTATGCAAGACTTCACATGAGCACTCTTATTCAACATGGATTCAAGAAAAATCCACTATGATCCTAATTTCTTCCATAATAAATCAAGGAGGACCATATTTCAATAGTTATTGCATATGTCGACGATCTAGATCATCACAAATTAGTACATTGAAGATGATCATACTCATAGTGAAGAACTAATAATATAAACATCGATAACGTTTCACAATGACAAATCTCGAGCTCATGCGACTATTGTCTTAGATTAGTAAGTATGGAAAAAGGAGAATCATTTCTTTGTTTATCAATTAGATAATATGCCAAGACAATGATCGAGAAATTTGAGGCATGATGGATTGCACTAACTGACTTGCAATAAAACACTAATATGGAGACCTACATAACTTCAAAATATGGTTCTTTTACAGATCCATTTCTCTCTAGAAAATGGAAATCATCTATTCGACATATTGATGACAAAGTCTCATTCATCTCACATCTAGGAATTGGAGGACTTGTCATTTAGTTATTTACGAAAATAACTATATTGGAGAACTAAGCAGGCGATTATCAGCTCAAGTAGTTGTAATAATGTCATAATTAACTAATTGAAGATTACACTTACTTGATAACAGATGACTTTGATTATGTTTTGTGATAAAAGTACCTTATTTTGAATAAACATAATGTGACAATTGTACATTGAAGATTATTAAATGTTGACATTATAGTCTATTGATTATTGTGGGTAAAGATGAACATGTCAATTTCAGAATTATAGATATGGAGATGTTATGAATCCTATGGAACATGGTGGAGCATGGGACACTATAGGCTTAAAAGAGGTATGTTTGTGCATATATAAGGATACTCTTAGGACAATGAGAAAGTTGAGTATCATCAGAGAGAGAAGAAAATTTTTCATGATGAGTTTCTAAATGCAGAGATGAGAGAGAGAGAATTACCTGGCATATATTGTTAATGCTAGGAAACTTGGACAAACTGTGAAGTTATGCCAATTTGGATATTTGGCTCACTTATCGAACTATGTGTCGTTACATGCCAAAAGGGGTTACAATATCATAATTTGATCCATATGATTTTTCAACATAATCTCTAAAACAAATAATAATAATATTATGTAACAATGTCATATTATGATGACTCAGGCTTGGCATTTCATATTCTGTGCATATAGATTGCCAGCATTACACTAGTGGTCGCCTTACCTATCCTAATCGATCTATATATTAGGCCTTCGTAATCTATCCAACTTTGATGAGATTTACCACTTATATAGACAGAAGATTCAATTTGGAATTAAATAGAAGACGAAATAATTACTTTTTTATCTTTTAAAATATTAAATAAATAAATAAATATGGGATATATATATCCATAGTATAGTAGAATATGATATATTATATATAAATTACAATAATACAAATACAAATGAAAGTCTTAGAGGAAGTAAGCATTGCAATTTACATCATATATGCAATTAGTCGATATATAAGGAGTGAGAGTCTATTCAATACCGACCGCCACATTAGAATTAACGTTGACTTCCCCTTATTTTTAGAAAATTAGTATGATGTTTGACAAGCTCCCACAAAAAGCTCTCATCTAGAACTTAAACTAACTATTGTGTTTTCTTAATCAAGGGAAGAGAAAAATTTTACAAGATAAAAATTTGGAGTAAATTAAGGGAAATTTAAAAGTCCTCCACCCATGACTTGGATTGACATATGGAGTAAGGGAGAGAATTGAGTAAAAACGGAATGCCATAAAAAGTATGTGCAACACCTGTAGGTTCTGGCATACGAAAAATTGCATCTTATTTTAAGAAATCAGCTACAAAATCCCATCATTCTCCAACACTAACATCCCATTGAATGAAGTTGAAACTGCATCACTTGATTATTTACATTTCCACAATAGTGCTAGGACGTTGTCACCTATGCGATTAAATGTTGGATGTTAAACTTCAGGCATTCAATAAATTTTAAATTCTACCACACCAAATATTTAAGGAAGATATATTTATAGAATAATAGGTTTTAGGTTAGAGTGGGTTTCTATTATTTCATTTATTGATCCTTTTTTCAAGAAAAATGAGTATTCTAAAAATTAAAACTTTAAAGCATGATAACTAAGCCATAGTCCAATATTTTTCCTCATGATCACTTTAAAACCTTCTCCCAACCAACTTGTCTCCAATGGAATCATCCCCTACCCATAAATCAGGTCCTAATACATTTCTCAAACATTCCTCAATGTGTAATGAAGTGTGTTAAATTTTATGGATGAATTCATTAAAGTTAAGAGAAACCCAAGTCATCCTCGAGTCTTAAAAAGCCCATATTTTTCATTTTGAAGCCAGTACGCATCCTCCAGAATAGTTCATGAAATATCTGAAACTTCTAGAGGTAATGTTGGGTATTGTTGAAGGTGTTGGAAGAATAAAGTTATGGGGGGGGATTGTTAGAGTAAATTTATTTAAAAGAAGATGCATTATTAACACATTGTTTTTAGTAGTTGTTAGTGAACAGTTATGTAACTATTCCTCCTGTCCTCCCTCTCGTGCAGCCTATATAATGGCGTGTTCTCTGTATGAATGAATATAGCAATCAATAAAACATTGTTGGAGCGCCATCACTATTCTCTATTGTGACAATCACAGTGTGTTGACGCTCATGCAAAATCTAGTCTTTCATGAACAAACAAAGAATATTGAAATTGACTGCCATTTCATTCAAGAGCATGTCTTGAACCATCACATTTAGCTTCAGTACTATCCTACAAAAGCACAGGTAGCTGACATTCTCACAAAATTTCTTTACAAAGTGAAATTCGAACTTTTCAGGGGTCACATTTGTAAGAATAATGTAATAAGGGGGGGAATGTTAGCATAGTCTATGTACTTTGTTTTTTATTATTAGACTAGTTGTTCTATCTATTCCATTATTCTCTCCTTCTTATTTGTAACTTCTTCATCCATTCAGGGGATTCTTGTTTATTCACGTACCTATAAATAATGTACTTGGGTTCTTTGTTCAATAGAATAATAAGAGATATCAATCTCTATTGTCTCTCCTATGTTTCTGCCTCACACTTAACATGCTCAAAACAAGTCCAAATTTAACCAGTTGATAGATTGGGGACTAATCTTCAAAAGGGTATTTTTATTTTTTTGAAATTTCGTTTCAAATTTCATTTTTGGGTGATTTCAGGCAGGATTTTGGGATGTTTGGGATCTCAAGATTTCGGATTTCAGGATTTGAGAAATGAAATTTTGGATTTGAGTGATTTTGGGTTTCAGGATTTTGGCTTTTGGGTTTTGGTTTCGGGATTTCGAGATTTCAGGTTTGGGATTTCTAGTTTCGGGATTTCAGGTTTTGGGATTTCAGAACTCTCAAGCCCCAAAACATAAAAACAAGACTTAATGTTCAAAATTCTGAATTCCAAAAGTCCAAAATTTTGGAATTTCATACTTTCAGAAACTCTCAGGAGCATTTTCAATAGCGAACAGTAGCCCCACTTCCGAAACTAAAATTTCTGAAAGTCCAAATTTTGGGATTTTGGAGGTAGCATGCATTTCGGACTCTGAAAATGAATAAATACAGTTCACCATTTTTTTGAGGCGTCATAGGTGTCTCACCTACCAAAATTATGAGGTATGGGTTTCCTTTCTTGGCCAGCAAGGAATAGTACATGGAGGTGTGGGTTTTGTAGTATAACCCATCATTGTTGTCGGTGAATTCATTGGTCTTTTCAGGTGGTTGAATAGGAATTCAGATTTCTTCTATCTCCTTCTCTTATTCTTCCTATATATTGTAAAGAAGAGATTTTTTCGAAAGGTTTGACATTAATGCTTATCACCCTGAGCCTTTCTGATGAGGTCTGCAAGTGAATTTTTGGAGTTCAAACCTCTTCCTCTACGGCTATAAAATGCATCTTGTACCATCTATGAAGCCAAGAATGGATGATCAAATTGTATCTTTAGACAAAGATTAAAATATGAGTATGCATGGATGGCAAATTAGTTCAAGCCTTCTTATGTTCATTGTGGCTTTGAGTTACATGTGAAATATTGGCTCTCGGTGAATGTGGATGACAAGTTGCTAGTCCTGCTCACCTTACGAGCTCTTCCTTAATGATTTTAGACACTGATCACCATTCCGTTGACCATCACTCTGTTAATTGAGGTGATTTTTTCCATCTTCTGGTGAATTATCTCATTGGAAAAAGCCAGTAAAATTTCAAGATCCTTACGAAGACAAGGATCTCATCATGAAAAGAGGAAAAACATTGCAACAAGCCTCGGAAAGGGAAGTCAGCCCCCCAGAATCAGAAGTAGCATCCACAGTAGCAACCTTCTCAGCGGCCACCACAACGGCCACCCCAGAAGCAACAGAACAACAAGGCAGATCGATGGTGCCACATTTTCTCCACGGATACGCACACGACTACGAACTGTTATTACAACGGTCACAAGTATGGAAACTCTGGTGAAGAGAGCACTTCTGGCCAAGGATATTCCAAGAAATCCTGATGGTGTGCTCGTAATCAGAGGTAGAAGGGTCACATTGCTGCTCAGCAAGATGCCACCTCTGATGAAGAGGTTCCAGACACAACTCATCCGGACATTGTCCTAGTCTCACAGACTTTGCAGCCATCAAAAAGTGTCTGGTTGATTGATTCGGGCGCCAACAAACACATGACTGACAATAAGAAGTTGTTCCATACCCTGAGTGACTGACCCACTGGAGATCAGATCACCATCATAGATAATCAGGAGTATATTGAGGCTGGGGATTGGTGATGTCATCATTCCTCTTGGAACACGAAGATGTACACTCACGAAGGTGCTATATGTTCCAGGTTTGACCTCAAATCTCTTGTCTGTGAGTCAACTTCTTAACCATCAAATGCAGGTTGAATTCTTTGTTGAGAAAGGGGTCAAGTCCTGCATCATTTCCTAGGGAGACTCAGTAATTGCTCAAGCATTTATGAAGGGCCGTCTATTTACACTGGATGTGGTCACTTCATCTAACATTTCTCTCTCTGCTTCAATGTCGGAGTCCACTGCACTATGGCACTTTCGATATGGTCATCTTTCTGTCGGGGCTCTACATCAGCTCAGTGCCAAGGAAATGGTAAGAGGGATTCCTCCACTCTCCCATTCCTTACCTATTTTCTCGGGATGTCTTATGGGAAAACAACATAGAGGTCTGTTCAAATAGAGCTCTTATCATTCTATGGAGCATCTTCAGGTTGTACATACCAATCTGTGTGGACCCCTACCAGCTAGCTTCCAAGGTTTTGAGTACTTCCAGCTCATCATTGATGATTACTCATGGAAAATGTGGGTATATTTTCTCCAGAAGAAGAGTGAGGCATTTTCCAATTTCCAAACCTTTTACCAGCACGCCACCAGGTAGTCTGGGAAGCCTCTCCTTCTCCACCGCTCAGATCGAGGGGGGGAATTTATATCGAAGAAGTTCTTAGCATACCTAAAGCAGCATGGCATTCAATAATATCTTACTGCACCCTACACTCCCTAATAGACTGGGATTTTGAGTGACACAATAGGACTTTCATGGAGATGGCTCATTGTATGCTCTCCACCGCCAAGTTGGAGGATCAGTTTTGGGGCAGAAGCAGTCCAGACAGTAGTGTATCTACTCAACCGGGCACCCATGAAGATCTTACAGAACAAGACACATGAAGAGGTATGGACTGGTCATAAACCTTCTATTCATCATTTGAGAGTTTTTGGTTGTACTGCATATATGCATGTTCCAGATGAGAAAAGGAAGAAGATCGATCCAAAGACACTGCCATGTCTTTTCTTGGGGTATAGTACTACCTCAAAGGCATATCGTCTCATGGATCCTGAGACAAAGAAGATCTACGAGAGTCAAGATGTGGTGTGTGATGAGTCATCCTTTGACTCCCTACCACACAATGGAGATCCAGTATCGACCTCGTCACATAGATTTCTCACACATCCAGATGATGGGCAAGATGATTCTTCTCAGAGAGAAGAAGAGCTGAGTGGAGACTTATTCGTTGATCTAGGCACACTGGAAAACACATCTTCACATCAGCAACAACAGCACCAACGTCTGAAATGGGTCCAGAATACTATTAGGGATGCACACCTGAACTCACTTCCAGGCACTTCTACGGGAGTCAGAACACGAAGTCAAGCCAAACATGAGGTAAATTTTTCACTCATGAGTTCAGTTGTTGATAGCACCGAACCTGACACTGTTCATGAGGCATTAGACCAACCACAGTGGAAACATGCTATGGATGCTGAATATGATTCCCTACTTCAAAATCAAACGTGGGAACTTGTCGATCTACCTCCAGGTAAGAAATCCATTGGCTGCAAATGGATTTTCAAAACAAAATATAAGGAAGATGGTTCAATCGACAAACACAAAGCATGACTTGTTGCAAAGGGTTATGCTCAGCAAGAAGGAATTGACTATGATGAGACCTTTACACCCACTGTGAAGATCAAAACCATCAGAGTTGTCTGTGCACTAGCAGCACAAAATGGATGGAAACTTTAGCAGATGGATGTCAAGAGTGCTTTTCTGAATGGTGATCTAAAAGAAGAAGTATACATGGCCCAACCTGAAGGGTTTGTAGACGAGCATCAACCACACAAGGTATGTCGTCTGATAAAGTCACTTTATGGACTCAAACAAGCACCTAGGGCATGGTATATAAAAATTGATGATCACCTATTGTAACATGGATTCACTCGTAGCCCCTCAGATACAAATTTGTATATCAAGAAGGTAGGAACAGAGATTGTCATTCTGGTTTTGTACGTAGATGATCTTGTGATCACAGGAAGTTCTGACAATCTTGTCGATGTTTCAAAGAATGATATGAAGAAATCCTTCGACATGACAATTTGGGGCTACTTCACTACTGTCGTGGCTTAGAGATATGGCATAAGAAGAATCATATCTTCATCTACCAGATGAAATATGCCAAGACACTCCTAGAGAATTATGGTATGTCAGATTGTAAACCTATGTCCACCCCTATGGAAAAAGGTTTGCAATTATCTAGATTCTTAGGATTCACCGCAGGTAGATGGCACTCACTACAGGTAGCTTGTGGGGAGTCTCATTTACTTGACTTATACCAGGTGAGATCTTTGCTTTGCAGTGAGATATCTCGCCAGATTTATGCAGGAGCTAAAGAAATGTCATTGGATAACAAAAAATCATGTGTTGACATATATCTGAGGTGAAGTTGACTTTGATTTGGAGTATCAGAAGAACACTCAATTCTTCTTACAAGGATATACATACTCGGACTATGCAGGATCCATTGATGATAGGAAATCCACTTCAGGGTATGTTTTTCATCTCGGATCTGGACCTATCTCATGGATTAGCAAGAAGGAAACTGTTGTTTCTCTCTCATCCAAAAAAGGCTAAATACCACGCCGCACGAGGAGCTATGTGTGCGAAGTGATTTGGTTAGGTTGCATTCTTGTAGATATAGGGATTCCTAAAGAGACACCTCCCATCATTCACTAGGACAATCAAGGTGTGTTGAAGCTTGTGAAGAATCCTGTTTTTCATGAACAAACAAAGTATATTGAGGTTGAATGTCACTACATTCGTGAACAGGTCTTGAACCACCAAATTCAGCTCCAGTACTTCCCTAATGATTTTCAGGTTGCAGATATTCTCACCAAGCCTCTCAGCAAGGTGAATTTTGATTTGTTTAGGGGGTACATATGTAGAAACAATGTATTAAGGGGGGGAATGTTAACATTAGTTTAATATTTAATACATTGTTGTCATGGTGGATAGTTATAAGTGTCACCCTCCACCCGTAGCCTTTATATGGCTATGTTATTTTTTTTTGCAATATGCATTGAATAAACATTCTGTCTCTACTATCATAACCGTGGAGTGCCATTATTGTCTGAAGAAGATGCCTCCACCAAGGCAATGATGATTATTTTTATGCAAATGTTGAATGTCAAATGTGCATGAGAATATCGAGACTGCCGAGAGCCAAACCAAAGAATAGCTGCAAGCACAAGAATACCATCAAGATGCTCAAGAGAGCTCTAGGCCTACTTTTATTTGATCAACAAGCTTTGAAATACCAACAATTTATCCTTTGACGAGCTAGTTTGGAAAAACATTCTAGAATATTTTCTATTCGACATTAGCTGCCAAGAAAAACGGGTGCGAGGAGATATCAAAGTTGGCTACGATGCTAATTGTGAAGACGAATAAGAACACCCCACAAAGTGTCACCTTCTCTTAGCACACGAGTATCGAGACAATCTACGAGCTAGTACTTCTCATAAGTG
This sequence comes from Taxus chinensis, assembly GCA_019776745.2. Classification (NCBI taxonomy): domain Eukaryota; kingdom Viridiplantae; phylum Streptophyta; class Pinopsida; order Cupressales; family Taxaceae; genus Taxus; species Taxus chinensis. Next base: position 108,189,077 of record CM034157.1, read on the forward strand.
AGTAAAAGTTGTAATATCTCTTAGAAATCAATAAATCAATAAAAAATATTTTATTTTATTACAATTTCCTCACCATAACTTCTACTCTCATATGCTCAGTTACTTAAAGGGCCCAATTTTGCATCCTGGAAAAAAAAATGAGGACAATCCTCTAGTTTGAAGGATTATGGGGAATTGTCACCGAGGTATGTGACCGTTCCCACAGCCTCTGATGAACTCATGAAGTATGAGATGGCAAGTGCCAAATCCTTGATGGTGATAATGCTCAGTATCAATGATGATGTGCAACCACATGTTTGGAATGTGGAGAAACCAAAGGAGGTCTGGGATAATTTGGAAACCATTTATGAGGCCAAAAATTAGACTAATATTCTCCATATTCACTCACACTTCACACCCTATCTATGGGGTCTAATGAGAGAGTTGAGGAGTTCTTACGTCATGTGGCTGAGCTACAATCAGAGTTTCTATCACTTGGTGAGATGATAGAGGATTCCATGTTGGTACCAATCACCTTGAGAGTACTCCCTTCTAAGTTTTGAGTGTTCATTACGACACTAAGTGTATCTAAACAAATAGTGTCATTCGAAGAACTTATGAACTTATTGTAGCAGTAGGTAGGCCATTAATTTATCTCAAGAGGAGACTTGGGATACATCCCTATTCTCAAAGCCATACTGTGGCCAAAATAATTAGAAGGGTTACCTAGAGAATCCAACTCAATCGAAACCAAATCCACAACAGAAAGATCAAAATTCAAAGAGGTGGTGTCACATTTGCAAAACCAAAACTCACTACATTGATCACTACTGGTACAATGGTTTGAAACAAAGGTCCCTTCAATCCAAGTATGGGAACATTTAGGAGTTATCCAAACAAGAACATTTAGGAGTAATGATTTTCAAAAATCCAAATTCTCTCCCCATTGAAGAAAGAAGAAGGGAATTACCTCGCCACTTAACAAGATGATGACTCTGCTGAGGAGTCACCAGGAGGAGTAGACTATGGACAGAACCTTGTGTTAGTCTCCAAAACTTTGCAACCGAATAAGAGATTCTGGTTGATAAACTCAGGTGCCACTAAGCACATGTCATGTGATAAGAAGGTTTTTATTTCACTGAATGAATAACCAAATAGAGATCGAGTTCGCATAGTTGATGAAAAAGAGTGTGTTGCATAAGGAATAGGCCAAGTCACCATTCCTATGGGACCATGAAAATGTACACTTATAAAGGTACTATATGTTCTTGGCTTGAATAACAACCTCTTGTCAGTGACTCAACTCTTGAATCATCACCTGAAGGTAGAATTTCTTGTCCAAAATGGCATTAAATCGTGCTTGATCTCACGACAAGGTAAGATTATTGCTAGATATTTTCTAAAATATAAGTTATTTTCTTTAGATATTGTTTCATCTTCTGTAATAGCTTTATCTGCATAAATAGTTGAATCTACTACACTCTAGAATTTTAGATATAGACTAGTTCATTGCATTAGATGAGTTCAAAAGAAATGGTCCATGGACTACCCAAATTATCCAGTTTCTTTCCTATTTTCCTTATCTATCTTGAAAGAAAAAAACACAGGGATCCATTTCAGGTGAGCACCATCCATGCCAAGAATCATCTCGAGGTCATTCATATTGATCTGAATGGCCCGCTACCTGCTTCATTTTTAGGATACAATTATTTCCAACTATTCGTGGATGACCACTCTCACAAGATGTGGGTTTTATTTCCTGAAGAAGAAAAGTGAGGCTCTTCAACATTTCCAGAATTTCTATCAGCATGTTGTGAAAGAGATCAGACAACCACTTCTTCTACTTCACTTAGATCGAGGGGGGGAATTCACATCAAAGAAGTTCTTGGCCTTCCTGAACCAACATGACATTAATCATAATTTGACTGCTCCCTACATGCCCCAGTAAAATGACATTGTTGAGTGTCGCAATCACACAGTGATGGAGATGGCTCGCTACATGCTAACAAAAACAAAGCTAGAGGAATGCTATTGGGATGAATCATTACAGACATCCGTATATCTTCTCAATAGGGAAGTAAAAAAATTATAAAGGATCAAACATTATAAGAGGTATGGAGTGGTAAAAATCCATCAATATCTCATTTGCAAGTATTTGGTTGCATAACATACATGCATGTCCCAGCTCAGAAGAGAAATAAGGTTGAGCCAAAGACCCTCCTGTGCATCCTACTTAGGCTAGAAAACTACCTCAAAGGAATATCATCTCATGGATCCTGAGATGAAGAAAATATATGAGATTCGAGACATGGTTTGTGACGAGTCATCCTTTGACTCAACAATATCAACAAACAATCCACTACCAACCACCTCTCACCAACTAGTTTGCGAGTCAGATGATGAGCCAGAGGAGACTACTCAAAGAAAAGAAATGCTGCAAGGGGAGATATTTGTTGACCTTGGAGAACTGGACAATGTGACTCCACAACAATCCACATGGCAATGACATAGTTCTTCTCAAAAGCATCCAAGTTCTCATCCGAAGTGGGTACAAAGCACAGTCAAGGACTCACATTTGCAACTCCTAGATACATCATCTAGAGTCAAAACAAGGAGTCAAACAAGAAATGAGGTAAACTTTGCACTCATGAGTTCACTAATTAATAGCTCCAAGCCTGATAATGTTTGTGAAGCACTCAGTCAACCTCAGTGGAATTAAGCCATGGATACAGAATATGACTCACTCATGAAAAATCAGACATGGGAACTTGTCGATCTGCCTACAGGAAAGAAACCCATAGGCTACGTAAATGGGTTTTTAAGACAAAATATAAGGAAGATGGATCCATAAAAAAATATAAAGCATGATTTGTAGCAAAATGATATGCCCAGAAAGAGGGAATCGACTATGAAGAAACCTTTACACCCATTGCAAAGATGAAGACCATCAAAGTAGTTTGTGCACTTGCAACACATAGAAAGGATGGAGACTTCAGTAGATGGATGTCAAGAGTGATTTCCTAAATGGTGATCTGAAAGAAGAAGTATACATGACCCAACCTAAAGGATTTTTTGATGAAGAGCATCCTAAAAAGGTATGTCATCTCATCAAATCACTTGTATGGATTAAAACAAGCTCCAAGGGCATGGTATATCAAGATCAACGATCACCTTTTGCAACATGGGTTCACTCGTAGCCCCTCAGATTCAAATTTGTATATAAAGAAGGTAGGCAAAGAAATTGTCATTCTTGTTGTATATGTAGATGATCTTGTGATCACTGGCAGTTCAAAAGATCAGGTTGATATTGTAAAGAATGATCTCAAAAGAACCTTTGACATGACAGATTTGGGGCTACTACATTACTGTCTTGGCTTGGAGATATGGAAAAATGAGCATCACATTTTTGTCTCCCAGATAAAGTACGCCAAGACACTCCTGGAAAAGTATAAAATGTCTGACTGTAAACCTATATCCACTCCCATGGAAAAAGGCTTGCAACTTTCAAGATTCCAGGACTCACCTCAAGTAAATGCTACTCTCTACAGGTAATTTGTTGGAGGGCTCATCTATTTGACATATACCAGACCAGATCTCTGCTATGTTGTCAGCTATCTTTCCAGGTTCATGCAAGGAGCTGAAGAAATGTCACTGGAATGCAACAAAGCATGTTTTGAGATATGTCCAAGGAACAACTGATTATGGTCTGGAATATAAGAAGAATGATCAATTCTTCTTATAGGATACGTCAACTCGGACCATGCTGGATCTGTTGATGACAGGAAGTCAACTACAGGATACATATTTCATCTCAGATCTGGACCTATCTCGTGGATAAGCAAGAAGCAGAATGTTGTTTCTATCTCATCCATAGAGGTAGAATATCATGCTGCATGAGGAGCTGTGTGCGAAGTGATATGGTTACGTCACATTTTGGATGACCTGGGAATTCCTGAAAAATAGTCACCTATTCTCTATTGTGACAATCAGAGTGTGTTGAAGCTTGTGCAGAATCCAGTCTTTCATGAACGAACAAAGCATATTGAAATTGACTGCCATTTCATTCGAGAGCACGTCTTGAACCATCACATTCAGCTCCAGTACTATCCTACAAAAGCACAAGTTGCTGACATTCTCACAAAATCTCTTGGAAAAGTGAAATTTGAACTTTTCAAGGGTCACATTTGCAAGAATAATGTAATAAGGGGGGGAATGTTAGCATAGTCTACGTACTTGTTTTTTTATTATTATACTAGTTCCTATCTATTCCATTATTCTATCCCTCTATTTTGTAACTTCTCCATCCATTTCTATCTATTCCATTATTCTAGTTCAATCTCTACCTTAAATTGTATGTGAGTTCTTTGTTCAATAGAATAATATGAGATAATATATCTCTATTATTCACGTCCTCCATAAATTCTGCCTCACACATGGTCCTCTTCTTTTTCTTTTTAATGAATAATATGGATTAGATGGTTTCTCCATCCTTAATTTCTGGAAAGTTCTTGGCATATTGTTTGTAATGATCTTCTACAAATGTATCAAGAAGCCTTACAGAATTAGTACCTTGGAGATATTATTAATAAAGGAAATATAAAGTTTATCCCTAAAGCTCATAATCCTGAATTAATTACTAGCTGGAGGCCCATTGGACTCTTCTCAATGTATCCTACATAGATTAATAAATATCTTGCCAAACACACTTATCTAAATCCTTCCCAGGATACATGTGACCTAGAAAAAATATGATATGTCAAAGGGAGTTATATTCTAGGATGAACCTTATTGCTATTTGGGAGGGTATGGAATATTATATCATACTTAGGCTCTCTAAGAGAGATTTTAGAAAGATTAATCTCTTTAGGCACGATTATGAGCCAAATTGAATGGCCTTTCATTCTTGCTATGATTTTTACCTTGGGTTTTGGCTATATTTATTCCTCAATGCTATTCAAAACATGATTATTTGATAGATGCCTCCTCCTATCTTAGTTTCAATGGTCAACACTCTCCTTCAGTTGCGTTATTTTGATATATTAGATATGTATGTCCTCTTTCTAAGTTGACTCTCTTTACCCAAAACTTGGTTGTTTATGATCTTTGGTATCTCCTCACTGATAGAGCTGAGCGCAATACTGCATTCAAGGTATATTTTTCCCCGATAACAAGACTTAAAGAAGCTTATATATGGTCACTTCATTGATGAATCCTTATCTCATTTTAAAGCATTTAATACGAAGACAACATATCAGTAAACCTTCTCTTTCTTAGAATTTAAATTTCCACAACATTTCGGGTATCTAATAATCATCTTGCTAAGTATTTGGGGTTCTACCAGATCCCGTGGCCTATGCCTAAAGTTTGTTAGTGGCTTACTCCTTGGAAATGGATACAATGAGGAGAATTATTTTAGTTTCTTGGTGTTTACACTTTTCCTTCAGATAGTGATTCTGCTACTCTATGGTAAGAATTTAATTCATAGATGACCAGAAGAACAAAAGAGTAAACAAATGGATCTCTCAATGGTTGTCCTTGGATGGAAAATTCAAGGTTTGCACTAAGATTTTGGTTGTTACTCATTTTTACTATGCAAGCCTGTTGGTTCCCTTCTCAAAATTCATTTGAAAAGTTGGCCAAGCTATTACAGTGAAAACTTATGGTTAGGTTACAGACATGGATGCTTCAACTTGGTGGCATGAGGGATTTGTACACTTCCATGGGACCAAGGTGGTATGGGCGTTATTGATGTGTATAGATAGAGCACACCTCTTTGTGCCAAATGGGTTATTTGAAGCATTCATGGTAACAAATCTTGTAAAATATTATTACAACATTGTAAGCTCGTTTGGCTCTCCTTATGGTACCAGAATTTCTTAAAGAATACTGGATTTCATTCTTTAGCAATCACTAGAGTGCTAGTTAAAATACTTGGTACCTTCATGCTTAAGAGAATATGGAAATATTTAGAGGTAGTGAAACACCTAATGCGGTCAGTTAGAGATGGCTTCCATTCTGGCCTATCCTTCAATGATCATAACATCTGGTGATATTCTTTTTTCTCATTGGAAAATGCCCCTTGAAGAGTTTCTTGATGTCAAGTGCTCTCCATAATTTATGGGAAAGGAATATGAAAATAAGATACATAGTCTCTAGAAGAGATTGGTATACATTTTCTAGAACTTAAAAATTTTTTTTAGCTAGCCAACTCAGATTTTCCCTCTTTTCTTAAAATTTAGTCTCTAATATTAGATGTGATGCTAAAAAACTTGGGATACAACCACCCTCTACTTGGTGTAAGGATTGGAGATGGAATTTAGAAATTCCTTTCCTTAATTATAACTCGTGGGGTCATCTATTCCCTTCTTTCCTCTTTTTTTCCTGTCATTGACAAGCTTAATACCATATGGAATTTTCACTCTTCCCCTAACTTACCTTAACTGCTTCAAGCGAGCTTGGAATACCATGTTTTACCCTAAGTTGAATTTCTTTCTCTATTTATTAATCTACCAAGGCCTCCCTTTGGGGGAGCATGGGTTAATCCATATTGTCATCCCTAATCCCAAATTCCTCTATTGAGGTCATCAGTGATGCAGGAGCATAACTTGTGGAGACCATAACTTTTTAGTTGACCGTTAGATCATCTTGAAATTTTATAGGGTGGTAGATATAGATTAGTACTATGATAAGGGATACTTTTCTTTCAAGGTTATGGAAATTTTGACACAATTTTAGAACCAGATTCCTTCATCTAATGGGCCTAAAATTGGTTTTGAACATTTTTTTGACTTTTGACTACATCTTAGAACTTTACTAACTTTTGTTGTGTTTGTTAGAATAATTCAAAATTTCACATAAGCCTTAATTTATGAAGGAATATTTGGCACACAAATTTTGGGCCCCTTCCCATTTTTTCCTAGTAGGTAATTTTTTTCATTTTAGGGTTTTTTGGTAGTTTAGGGGGTTTTGGCATTTTAGGCTTTTTAGAGTAGATGTGAAATAAAAGGTGGATTTTAATGATGTAAAATATTAGTGTGGATTATAGAATGAGAATAAATCTATTTTGAAACTCCTAGTTTTTATTTACAAAGTAGTTTATGTGTGTTTTTGATGTATTTCAACCTATTGCAGTTGGATTCCCATCAATTGGTATTAGAGCCAAATTTAGATCTTGCGGAAATAGTTAAGGTAGCATATTACATTTTTTGTGTAATTTTTTTCTCTATTTTATATAATCATGGCTAGAAATGGGAGGGGAGGTTATGAATAGATGAATATGAATATGTAAGAGCTACAGAGATAAGTTATTGAGCTAACAGGAGAAGCTACCCTACTTAGAAGGAGACATGCAAATGGGGATGTAGACCTATATAGTGACATTGAATAATTACCTCCATTAATTAATGAATGAGGACATGAAGAAGACACTAAAAGAGATGAAGAAACCACGAATGAGGGACCATTTGAGGAGAGAATGAAAGAATGACAACATCAAGATTATTGTTCCTGATTATGGTGGAGGGTCATGACCAGAGGAGTTGATTGAAATGTTGAATTGCATGGAAAAATTATTTTAGTGGAAAAATATTTCAGAGGAGAAGAAGGTTAAGTTTCCATGCGATAAGTTGGCTAGACATGCATTGATTTCGTGGGATCACCTACAAAATGAAAGACAAAGGAATGGAAAGGGAAAGATCCAAAACTAGAATAAAATAGTAAAGAAGTTGAAAGAAAAGTTTCTTCCTATAGATTATACTCAAACACTCTTTCAAAGGTTCCAAAACCTAAGACATAAGGATCTCAACATCGAGGAGTATACCAATGAATTTTACAAGTTTTTAATCAAGGTTAAACAAGAAGATTCTGAAGAACATAAGGCTACATAGTATATAAATTGGTTGAGTTACACCATACAAGATGAGCTAAGTATGCTCCAGATCCATAGCCTAGATGATGCTTATCAACTCATATTAAAGGTAGAAGAAAATAAAAGTAGGAATGATCTAAGAAGATGTGTGAAAATAAGGCCATCATCATCTCCAATGAGAGGGAGGATTATATTTGAATCTACAAAAGGTTAATCCTCTAATGTAGAAGGGCATGAAGATTATGATGAAATCCTTGGTTACTACTAAAGAGGTAAGTTTTAGAGGGGAAGATGTTATAATGAAGGACGAAGCTGGAATAGCCCCCAAAGGTAATATACATGTTACAGATGTGGTGAAGAGGGGAAAAAATATTTTGAGTTTCTGCACTATCCTACACAAGATAGATGGCAAGGAGAAAAACCAAAAGTGAATCTAGTTGAAGCTGAAGAGGATGAAGAAATGGAGGTTACTATAGACTTGGGTGAAACCCTCATGATAAGGAGGATGATGATTTCCCCAAGAAATTAGAAAGAACATGATGTTGTTGGTGTTGATTCTTGGACGTGACAAAATATATTTCAAAAATGATGCACCTCTGGAGGAAAGGTTTGTAAAATTATTTTTGATGGTGGTAGTTATGAAAATATGGTTTCAACTATGATGGTTTATAAATTCAACCTGAAATGTGAGAAGATACCATATCCCTATCCTATATCATGGTTCAAGAAAGGGTATGAGGTAGCCATAAATAAAATATGCCTTATAAAGTTTTATATTGGGAATACCTACAAGGATGAGTTGTGGTGTGATGTTATCCCAGTGGATGATGCCGTATATTACCAGGGAGGCCTTGGAAATATGTTAGAAAGATTACACATGATGGAGGGAAAAATAAAATATAATTTTTGGAAGGATGGTGTAAAGGTGGTCTTGTTACCCTTCAATGAAGAAGAGAAGAGTGATGGCTTATTGGCTACAAAATATTTTTTTACAAAAATGGAAGAAGTTGGATGGTATTATGCAATGATGTTAAAAAAGGTGGAAATAGAGGATTCTAATATACCTGTTGTTACGAAAAAGGTGCTAAACGAATACAATAATGTCATACTAGATTAGCTACTAGATGGGTTACCTCCAAAGCAAGATATTCAACACCATATTGATTTCCCAAGATCGTCCCTTCATAACCAGGAAGCCTATTAGATGAGTCTTAAATACAGTAAAGAGTTGAATAGGAAAGTGACAAATCTAATATAGAAATGGTTAGTGAGATAATGTGCAACTCCAACACTATTGACTCCCAAAAAATAGGGTGACTACAGAATGTGTGTAGACAATAAGGCCATAAATAAGATCACAATTAAGTATCGGTTCCCAATTCAAGGATTGATGATATGATGGATGTGCTAGCGGGAGCTTGATATTTTAGCAATATTGACCTATAGAGGGGGTACTACCAGATCTGTATACGTGAAGGGGATGAATGGAAAACAACTTTCAAAACAAAATAATGATCATAGGAGTAGAGGGTGATGCCATTTTGGCTATCTAATGCACTCAGTACATTCATGAGTATGATGAACAAAGTACTTCAAGAATACAATAGTAAGTTTTTTGTTGTCTATTTTGATGATATTATGATATTTAGTAATACAGTGGAAGAATACTTGTTACATATGAAATTGGTGCTAGACTTGTTACGTAAAGAGATTCTATATGAAAAATTAAAGAAGTTTAGATTGCTTTAGAAGAGTCTTTTTTTGCGGGGGGGGGGGGTTTGTCATATTAGAGGATGGAGTGAGCATCGATGAGGAAAAATTAAAGGAAATTTTGGAATGGCCTATTCCAAGGAATGTGACAAAGGTTCATAGTTTTCATGGATTGGAAACTTTTTATAGGAAGTTATTTAGGAATTTTAGTAGTATTGTTACACCAATAATAGAGTGTACAAAAGGGAGGGAGTTTGTATGGACCAAGGAAACGAAAAATAGTTTTGAATTGTTGAAGAAGAAAGTGTTAAAAGCACATGTTTTGGTATTGCAAGATTTTAACAAGGTCTTCGAGGTGGCCTGTGATGCCTCACAAGCTAGGATTGGAGCTGTATCAAGTCAAGAATGATGACCTGTAGCATTCTTTAGTGAAAATATAAATTCATTTAGGAAGAACTATTTTACTTATGATGTGGAATTTTATGCGCTTATTGAGGCATTAAGGCATTGGAGATTTGGTAGTAAAATAATTTATACTCTTCACTGACCATGAAGCCTTGAGGTATGTAAACAAACCTAAGAAACTAAATAGTAGGAATGTCAAATGGGTTTAGTTTTGGCAAGAATATACTTTTGTATTAAATAATAAGTCGGGTAGGAAAAATAATTTTTTTGTTTCCTTGAGTAGGCATATAAAATTTTTGATAACAATGGATAATGAAGTAGTATGGTTTGAGATAGTTAATTAATTGTATGAAGGTGATCTAGATTTTGGTGATGTTGTGAGACAACTTAAGTACCCTATAGTAGGTAGTGGTTCTTCTGATTATTTTATGCATGATGGTTATTTTTTCAGGGGGAAATAATTGTGCATCCCTACTGGTTTAATGAGAGAAAATATTATAAGAGAATTTTACAGTGGGATATTTGCTAGACACTTAGGTATAAGTAAGACAATTCTCTTGTTGTAGAAAATTATTATTAGCTAAAGGTAAAGAGCGGCATAAGTAGGATTGTAGGAAGATGTAGAATGTGCCAAATGGCTAGGGTCCATGCACAAAATATTGGGTAGTATATGCCATTACCTATCCATATAGGGACATGGGTTGATTTGAGTATGGATTTAGTGTTAGGACTTGCTAACACAAAATGAGAGAATGATTCTATCTTTTGTGTGCTTGATAGATTCTCTGAGATGGCACATTTCATTTCTTGTAAAACAACTAATGATGTGTCTAGAGTTGTAGATTTTTTTTTCCAGAAGTAGTTAGATTTCATGGAGTTCTAAGAAGGATAAATTTAGATGGCAACATATTGATTTTTGAGTAACTTTAGGAAGACTCTGTGGAGAAAACTGTTTCCCCCTACAAAGCTATAGTTTAGTAGTGCATATCAGCCGCAGACTGGTGGGTAGATGGAAGTAGTGAAGAGAACCTTGGGAAATCTCCTATATTGTATTATACTCTTCACTGACCATGAAGCCTTGAGGTATGTAAACACATAGAAGAAACTAAATAGTAGGAATGCAAAATGGGTTTAGTTTTGGCAAGAATATACTTTTGTATTAAAGAAGAAATCAGGTAGGAAAAATCAATATGTTGTTTCCTTGAGTAGGCATATAAAACTTTTGATAACAACGGAAAATGAAGTAGTATGGTTTGAGGAAGTTAATGAATTGTATGAAGGTCATCTAGATTTTGGTGATGTTGTGAGAAAACTTAAGGACCCTATAGTAAGTAGTGGTTCTTCTGATTATTTGATGCAGGATGGTTATTTTTTCAGGGGGAAATAATTGTGCATCCGTATTGGTTTAATGAGAGAAAATATTATAAGAGAATTTTATAGTGGGAGGTTTGCTGGACACTTTGGTATAAGTAAGACAATTTCTCTTGTTGTAGAAAATTATTATTAGCTAAAGGTAAAGAGTGGCATAAGTAGGATTGTAGGAAGATGTAGAATGTGCCAAATGGCTAAGGTCCATGCACAAAATATTGGGTTGTATATGCCATTATCTATCCCTATAGGGACATGGGTTGATTTGAGTATGGATTTAGTGTTAGGACTTGCTAACACAAAGTGAGAGAATGATTCTATCTTTGGTGTTCTTGATAGATTCTCTAAGATGGCACATTTCATTTCTTGTAAAACGACTAATGATGTGACTAGAGTTGCAGATTTTTTTTTTCAGAAGTGGTTAGATTTCATGGAGTGCTAAAAGGATCACTTTAGATGGCGACACAATTTTTGAGTAACTTTAGGAAGACTCTGTGGAGAAAAAATGGGACAAAGCTATAGTTTAGTAGTGCATATCACCCCTAGACTGGTGGGTAGATGGAAGTAGTGAAAAGAACCTTGGGAAATCTCCTACGTTGCATAGTTGGAGAAAATCCAAAATAATGGGACTTAGTTTTACCTTAAGGTCAATTTTCATATAATAGCTCAATAAATCGGTAAATAAAGAGGTATCCTTTCTAGATTGTATATGGTAGAAATATCAAAGCGGTCAAAGATCTAACTATGCTACCCAGTGAAGATAAAAGGAGTGATGATGTAGAAGCATTTGCAGAACACGTTTGATAGCTGAAAGATGAAGTGAGGGAAAATTTGAAAGTGAGTAATCCATAATATAAAGAAACTTCGGATGCCAGTAGGACAGTAATTGTATTCTAAGAAGGAGATATGGTGATGGTTCATCTTAGAAAGGAGAGGTTTTAAAAGGGACATATAATAAACTCAAGTATAAGAAGATTGGGCCATGTAGGATTATTGAAGAAAATGAGTGATAATGCCTACAAGGTGGAACTACCTGAGAAAATTTGTCTATCTCACCATCTTTTTAATGTTTCTAACTTATATACGTTTCCATTTGGTCATGAGGAAAAAATTTTGGAAGGAGGAAGAAATAAAATGGGAGCAGGATATGCTGAAAGAAGAAAAAGGAAAGGGTAATGCGTGTCTTATGAACCAAAAGAACTTCACTACTAGACATGGGAGCTAAAACATATATTTGGTATAGTGGGAAGGTTTGCAGTAAGAAGAAAATATTTGGATTCCTAAGTGGGATATTGAAGAAGATTGACAGTTGAAAAATTAGATGAATTCCGTCAATTGAATTAGCAGGAGCTGAATTCATTTTCAACTAGGGGAGAATGATGCAGGAGCATAACTTGTGGAGACCATAACTTTTGATTCGACCATTGGATCGTCTTGAAATTTTAGTAGGGTGGTAAGATAATACATTAGTACTATGTCTATGATCAACTTTAATGGAAAGGTTGTATCCATTTTGGCACATTTTCAAGGCCTGAATTCATTCATCTAGAGGCCTAAAATTGGCTTCGAATTTTTTTTTTACTTTTGATTAGGTCTTAGAACTTTAATAACTTTTTTTCTTCTTGTTAGAATAAGTCAAAATTTTGGGTGAGTCCTAAGCTAGGGGAGTTTCTTTCAGACAATATTGTTACTGTTGAATTAATTAATGATTACATGAAATCTACAGCTATGTGTGCTGTTACAAAACATAACAGATCACATAGTCTACAATTTCATGACTATCTTCAGCAAAAGAACACAAGGCCCCGAAGGACAACTGTGTTGTCTTGATGAAGACACCGAATTGCAGAATAGATGAAGTGTTAGGTTTTGGAACAACAAACATAATTACAAATTACAGAAATCAGAGTTCATTACTGGATGTTATAGTTATTCTTTAATGTTCTTTCCTTCATGATTAAGACATTCAATTATATTATTGGGTTGTTTAGTTCATCATACAATCCATATCAGAAAGCTGAAATGCAGAAAGAAATACACAACTCAATTTCACAATTCAATGTTTTATTCATAAGGAATTTCAAATGTTCCCACACAAGCCATGGGATGTAACTGAAAAGTAAAGTACAACTACTAAAATAAGAGGTACACATGCATGAAAGAGAAAATAAAGGAGTATGAGTGAACCCATCATTGCCTTGAGGTTTCTCCTTTGGTTGATGCATCTTCATCTTCAGCTTTGTTCCCTCTTCATCTTCATTGCTGAAAGCACTGTACCTGAAAAAGAAGAAAAGAGAAAACTATCAGTTAAGAGCTCAGGGTTAATCCATATTCCTATACTGTCCTAATTCGTGCATATGGATCTCTTAACAACAGGAGATATAGATTACTTGAAGATCAAACTGCATACATGATTTACTCACTCAGAAAGAAGGAGAGAGAAGAAAAGAAAAAACATGGACATAAGAGAGGCCAAAAACCCTAAATATTTTCTATTCTCAAGTATGCAGGTACAGGTTGCATCGAATTAGAAATAAATCATATCTTACAGTCCTCACTATAGATAAATATTGTAGAGTTCAAAATAACTTCTATCCTATGGTACATGAAGCAGATGAGTCATAAGTACATACTGGAATGAAGGAAGAATGCAACTCAAAGTTCAGCAGCTATTCTAGAAATAAAAGAAGTTACAGTACAGAAACAAGAGGAGAGAATTATAGATAAAAGTACATGTTTCAGATTACAATTGAAGAAGAAGAATCAGAATTTAAAGGCTGAAGTTAACTGGAAAGATAAGATTACAGCTGAAACCAAATGAGAAAGAAATCTGAGAAATTTTGACAGGGCTTCGCCATGTAAAATGGACATTTTAAATTTTCCATCATGTTGTTTTTAACTAAACATGCTTTGAAAATAATGATATGTAAAAATCAAATATTTAAGCATACAAAAAAATGGAACTACATCATCTCAACATGATAAAAAATTCTGGGAATGTTCAACATGTAAAATTTTATTTTCAAAACAAAAATTCAACTTAAAAATAACAGTGAACATCCAATTTTTCAAATAAAGCAACTAAATGATTAACTTCTACAGTTTTCAAAGTTTTCAAATCAAATATTCAAAGTTATTCACAACTGAAAAATGAAAAATGATGTCCAATACAAAGTTGAAAGGCCATAACAGTGATTAGATCAAATTACAATTACACACTATCAAAAGCCAAAGCATCAGAAAATTAAAAAAGCTAAATACATTCAAACACTTTATGCTACAACACCAATGGAGTATAAAATGACAATAAATTAAGACTCAGCTACAAACATGAATTTTTAATAATAAAAAAAAGTTCAACAACTCAAGAGTTTCAAGTTCAACATTGAAATAATTAATCAAGAATGATAAAGATCAAGCTCTTTACAACCAACTGAAAGGAGACCTCAGTTTTCAAGACAGTAAATGCTTTAAGAAGTATAATCAAAATAGTGCTCAAGTTTGAAAAAAGAGTTATACAAGAATGAAACTGAAAAAAATGATAAGGAAACAAAAGTACAAAAGTTAACAAATGAGATCAAAGGTCATAAAAATGAAAGCAATTCAAAGTCATGAAAAAGACAAAATAAAGTCAACAAATGAAAATAAGAAAAATCATCAAAAAAATTCAAGATTTTAGAAATCACTCCCATAGTTTGAGATCTCAAAAAATACAGAATAGTTTTGAAAAACATTAATTCAAAATCAAAGAAATGAGCCTAAAGAATTATCAAAGACAAAATACCCAAGGCCAATGAAAAGTTCAAATCTCATCTTGAAAATCAAAGATCAGAAAATTTTCAAAATGAAGGTTGCAACATAAAGTAGAATATCACTCATTCAAGCCAAAAAAAATAATAACTTTGAAAATGAAGTTTAGAAAAATCTTAAAATTCAAGGAAGTTCTTCAGAAATAAATCAAAAGAAAACATACAAGATAAAATAAAAAATAATCAAAAGCTTTGAATTTATCAAAAATGAATCATCCAAGTCAAAGAAAATTCAAGTATTTTAAAATTTTTTTCAAGAAAAACCTTGAATCAAAATACAAATTAAAAGTTTCAAAGTTTTCAATCAATCAAAAATGATTAAAATCATTTCATAGAAGAATCAAAAACCAATCTAAATGAGTATGGGTATATCCAAAAAAGAGTAAGAAACAAGGACTTACTGATTAAGCCGAAGTTGAGTAACCCTCAAAAATGATCAAGTTCAAGACTAAAAATGAAGGACCCATTACAAGTTTTAGCTCAGAGACCAAGGTCATCCCAGGAGATCACAAAAAATGCAAAGAAAAGTGAAGTATCAATATATTGAAGTCAAAATGAAATGATGAAAAAGTAGTTTCAAAGCTCAGAAATAAAAACTTACCATCCTTCATCAAAACAAGTGATCTCATTACAAGAAAATCTCCAGAGCTCCAAGAATTAAAAAATGGTGGAAAATAGACCACACAGAGATTTTAAAAAAATAGAAAAGAAATGATCACAAAAATAAAAGAAATCGAGACCTACAGGATCCTTGAAGTTCAGAGCTCAAAAGAATAGAAAAACTCAAACACAAAAAGAATGAGCACAGTCCCGAGTTCCAAGAGATCAATCAATGAAAAATGAACCCACAACCATTTTTTCATAAAAACTTGAAACAAAGATCAGAAACAAAAAGATACAGATTCACTCAAAAATCAAAACCAATCACCAAAAAATAAAACCATGAAGGAAGCCAAGACTTTCAAGCTCAAAGAGCTGAAAATGATCAAAAAATGTCAACAAACTTCACTCAAAGTTTACCAACTCAGGGCTTCACCCAAAGTCCAAAAACCAAATTAAGTTGAAGAAATGAGGTCAAATAGTTTCAACCACCTTGCTTGAAAAAAGAACACCCTAAACCAGAATAAACCATCAAATGATCAAATTCAACAAGTCAAAGATCAAGCTCATTAGGAGATCTCAAAGTTCAATGAAACCACAAACAATGGTCAACATTGAAAATTGAAAACCTAACCAGGGTTTTTTAATACCAAAATCCAAAAAAATAATCATTAGGGTCAAGAATTACCCTTTAAATCAAAAGTACAGAGATCTGAAATTGAATAATCATACCAAATTTTCAGTTAAAAACTCAACCCAAGTTAAGATGCCATGACAAATTCAAATTGAAGGGATGAGTCATCAAAGAATCAGAATGGGAAAAACCAAAAAAAAACCATTTCAAGGATCAAAATATGCCACTCAAACATGAATCAAAATGACCAATCATCAAAGTGGATGAAACCCTAAAAAAAAAAACAAGGTCAAAAGAATCGATTTCCAATCAAAATGCAAAATATATCGACGAAAGTCATACCATTTGCAATTCAAACTGTCCTACAAATAATAGTTATTGAAAAACACATGTCTTATCAAAGGTGGCCAACCCTTATTATTGAAAAAATTATTTGCAGGTGACATGAAATTTCCAATAAAATTTCCAAAGTGCTGAAAATGATCTCATGTGCAATTTCAAACCAAAAGGTGTCCACCTTATTCCACAAATGACCAAACAAAGGTGGAAACTATAGTATAAAAAGTGCAAAGGTGGTTCCCCATAGTAATTTGATAAGTCCACAAGTTATGACTGAACTGCAAAGGTGGTCCCCACTATTGAAGGGGTTGGAATGATTTTGTGTTATCCATGTGATCACTACTAGGAAAAGGAATGTCAACATCAAACTTGAGCTTGGAGGTGGTCCCCATCAAGTGGATTTTTGGATGAATTATTTTTGCAAGTATTGCAAATATTGTATTTTTATTTTTCTCAATACACAAGGAGTATTTTTGCATGCCTTCACAAAAGGACAGATCAACAAGAAGACAAAATTTGCATGCACTAGAAGGAGACTTGCTCATCAAGCAAGATTTATTATTAGCAAATTATTCACCCATGCTTTTCTTAAAAATAGAACAGTCAACTTCAGTTTGACTGTATGTAATAAAAGGCTATTAATGCCTATTTGTATTAGTTTGCTTTATTTATTTCTTTATTTATTAAATAAAGGATAAAAATAGGATGCATGGGGAGTACAACCTTAGTCTATTTTTAGGAAGGGTGGGTGAATCAATTTTGCTATATATTGTGTGCCTTGGCAAAGCACAAGAGAGGAATTTTTAGATACAGGAGTGCTGAAGCAATTTTCTGCCAGTTTTTCCCTTTGAATGTGAAGTATTTTCTGCCTTTCCAATTATTTGCAGTCTTGTGTATGTTTCCATTAATCTTGTGAATGTTGAATTCCCTGATTAATCATCTTACCCTATTGCAAATTCAGTAATTTCTGCATGATATTAATGTGTATGTGTAACTTAGCAGTATTGTTGTGATTTTATCCCTCAATACATCAAAGTGTTTACCCTTAATTATCTTCAGAAAATTGTTGGCTTGTGCATCAGAAATTCATTCCATATCAATTGTGCATGTACTCAGTCAAAGACCTCATACAAGTTTGGTGTATCACCTCAGTTTTAATTTCATTTTACAGTCATCTTTTACCCTTAAACCCCAGAAAATCAGTTTAGGATACATCAATAAGGAACCGGCCTTGATACCAGAGACTCACCTCAAAATAGGTATACCCACAGACCTGAGGTGTTTCCATTGTATCTACGAAAGAGAGAGATAAAATTTGCAAGCTTAGAACACCTGCAACCATCTCTCTACAGGGTGCACTTTCGAGAGATAATAGTTTTTGGCATGCCCGGTGGGACAATGAATCAGATCTACATGCAAGTTACAATATTTACAACAGATCTACAACAGATTTACAGCAGATAAAAGTTACTTTTGGGACAACAAGCTGCAACAATTTATTCTAAAGATTTAAATATCTATTTGGTGACTCCGTACGGTTGATTTCAGACCAGTATTGCAGCATGTTCCATGCCTAAAGTTAGTACAAGATAATCAGTAAGAGGAATTCCTTCTGAGTTTATTTCTTTACCTTTGAATTCTGCAAGAAGGAGAAGAGTTGGTAATACTTTACCTTATAATAGGCCTGGTTTTGATAACCCTCCTCCTAATATTCCTTCACCACGTATCAATTTTTCTACTCAGATCCCAGTTTTTCAAATGGCTATTCAACCACCTAGGAATTTTGTGACCTTTACTAATTGCATCCCATTAGTAATCCCAGTTTATCATGACATCCCTAATGCTGCCATGAAAATTTTTCCATCATTCACTGGTGAAAATCAGGTTACACCTACAGAGCACATTAAAGATGTTGCAGCCTTATGTGCAGTTCATAATATCACTCATGAGGATGTAGCTTTGAGACTTTTAGCTACATCTCTTAAAGGACAAGCCTTGCAATGGTATAGAAATCTAGAGATTGGATGCATAAGAACTTGGGATGATTTAGTTGATAAATTTGCTAAAACAATTTCAAGATAATTCAGATCATTTATCTCTCATAGAATAGTTATCAACCATTAAAAGAGCTCCCAATGAATTTATGTCTAGTTTCAACATCCATTTTTCCAGAACTTGGGAAAGAATTCCAGCAAGTGTCAAGCCTCAAGCTGATCATGCTTTTCTTTATTATCTTAGAGCATTAAACAATGATATTTCAACTATGATTCAGTCTATGGGAGGAGAGACTCTCCCAACAGCCTATGATATTGCCATAAAGAGCTGAAAATAGTCTCATTTAAGCTGGACAATTATCACCAAGGCCTTCAATGCCTTTTTTGGTAGATTTAGCACCTATCCTCAGCCTATCACAATTATAGAACCTGTTGTTGCAGCCCCATCAGATGATGTATTTAAAGCTTTGCAGACTATGGGGAACAAGTTGACTTCAATTGAGAATAGGCTTGCATTACCTAGCAGACCTTATCAGGCTCCTTATCAGCAAAATCAGCAAAATAGGTAGCCTTACCAACAGAATCAAAATTATAGGCAGCCTTATCAGCAAAGGCAATTTGACCCAAAGGCTCCTAGTTCATCTAATGCTTTAGTCCCAGTTAATATGGCTACAGAAGAGTGGTGTCAACCTTGTAATC
Organism: Taxus chinensis; assembly: GCA_019776745.2. Taxonomy (NCBI): domain Eukaryota; kingdom Viridiplantae; phylum Streptophyta; class Pinopsida; order Cupressales; family Taxaceae; genus Taxus; species Taxus chinensis. Next base: position 108,208,481 of record CM034157.1, read on the forward strand.
AACCTCATTCAGCTGCAAGTTGCCCAAATGCTTTTCTGAACATAAGTCTTGTTGCACAACCTCAATCTGAGACATTGTTCATGCCTCAAATGGAGGGTGGGCAGCAAGATACTCAGGTTCAGAAGGCACCTGAAAAGAACTTAGTCAGTTTTAGTGAGGATGATTTCATTGCAGTTACTACTAGGGCTCAAGAAAAGGCTGCAGAAGAGTAAAAAACAACATAATAGGCCTGTTCTACCTACTATCACTGATAAAACAACAACTATAAGCCCAAAACCAGCTAACAGTGCATATATTCCTCAAAAAACAATAGGTGTTACAGCTGGTAAAGAACAACAAAAATAGCTACAGCCTAATCCAAGAAGGTTATTTATACCTCAGATATCAAAAGCAGCTGAAGTAGAATCAGTTTTTGCCAAAGCCTATGCTAAAACAGTAGAATCTGTCTCTAAAACTGTTGCTTCTTTTAACATTGTTGATGTAATGAAAAATCATAATGTTAACATCTCAATGTGGGATGCTCTAAGTATTCCAGGACAACAAGATTTACTTTCTCATGAACTAGCTAAGCTACAGATTTCTTCTAAAACAACAGAAAAGGAAGTCCAAAAAGTAGACATGGTCCTTGGAACAATGGAACAAGACCACATCAAAGAAGTTAAATGGATGGTTCAGAAAGTCTTAAATGCTCATGACATCAAGAAGCCACCACCATTTTATCTATCACTGATTATTGGAGAACATCTTGTTCATAACTGTATGGTGGACAATGGTGCAAGTAGCACAGTTATGCCAAAAGCAATTGCAGAAAAATTGGGTCTGCAGTATGAACCTACAGAAAAGAGTGTCCTACAGTTGGATGGAACTGCAACTAATACAGTTGGTGTCATCAAAAATCTAGAGGTAACATTGCATGCTTGCCCAAATGTTTCCATTCTGCAAGATATTACTGTTGTAGATTTACCTCCTTACTTTGCTATATGTTTATCAAGAGATTTCACAGCAAAGATAGGAGGTTATCTCTCTTCAGATTGGTCTTTCTTATTTTTCACTACTCGTTATGGGACCAAGGTTACTATCAATTCAGAACCATTGGCCAGATTTCACATTAAGCCTCATGCTTCTAATGCAGTAGCTAATTATGCAGCCTTAGACCAATCTGATTTTGATAATATAGCTCATGTTTCAGCATTAGATGGTGTTTCTAACCTGTTTATGGATGAAAAGACACATGAAGAACATGCTCATGATCCTTTCAAAGAAGTTGAAGAACATCTGTTTGGTGTGTATTGCTTGCATGAAGAAAATACACCAATTCCCTTGCTGTCCAAAATAGAAAATGCAACAGAAGGGATTTGGAAGCTTCATTTTGATGGAGCTAAAAACAAGAAAGGACAAGGAGCAGGTTTGATGCTCACTTCCCCAACAAATGAAAGGTATTTCTCAGCTTTGAGTCTCCAATTTTCATGCACTTGTAATGTAGCTGAATACGAAGCATTAATTCATGGCTTACTTTGGGCCAGAAAGAGAGGTATTAGCATGCTACAGATTTTTGGTGATTCTGAGTTGGTTATCAATCAAGTAAGAAATTTCAATGTTTGTAAGAATCCATTAATGAAGTCTTACAGACATAGAGTTTCAGACTTAATGGAATATTTTGAAGCTATTAACATCCAATCCATTCCTAGAATAGAAAATAAGCATGCAAATTGAATTACAGCAATTGGTGCTAGTTTTGAAGTGCTGGAACAGATTGAAAATAGCAAAATTCAGCCTCATATAAAGCTAATTGTCAGGCCTTTGATACCTGATAATGATTTGAATTGGTAGGTTTTTGAAAGTGATGATCAAATCTGTAGGTTTTTGCAGCAAAAGCTGAATTTTCTGTAGTAAATCAAGATAAATTACAACACTTATATGGTGACCAGATTGTTCAAGTTAAAGACAAATAAACTACCTCGAGGTCTAGTCACATTAGAAGACATCTTCAGCACTGAAGATCAGTTAAGGAAGGTCAAGACTAAGATGTCAATACATGCTGATAACTATGAAGAGATCTCAGTTGATGAAGGGAAAAATTTGTTTCTTGGAAAGGTATGTTCTTTAGCTGAAAAACATTCTTTTATTAATCTTTGCAAGGAATTTAAAGATGTTTTCGCTTGGAAATACCAAGACCTGAAAGGGTTTGATCCCAGTTTAGCACAACATACTATTGAATTACAGCCAAATTCCAAGCCAGTTAGGCAAAAACAGAGGCCTGTAAATCCCAAAATAGAGCCTCTAATGAGGAAAGAGTTATCTAAGTTGATTGAATCAGGTATTATCTTTCCAGTTAAGCATTCAAGTTGGGTAGCCAATCTTGTTCCTGTTAGGAAGAAAAATGGAGAAATCAGATTATGTGTGGATTTTAGAGATCTTAATAAAGCTTCATTAAAAGATCACTACCCACTTCCAAATATGGATCAGATTTTGAGAACAGTTTCTGGTTCAGATAGACTATCTCTTCTAGATGGTTATAGTGGATACAATCAGATTTTAGTCTGAGAAGAAGATAGGTACAAAACAACTTTTACCACCAAGTGGGGTACTTATGCTTACAAAAGAATGCCTTTTGGCCTTTCAAATGTTGGTGCAACATTTCAACGTGCAATGGACATGGATTTTTTGTAGCTTGTTAAATAAATGCATCCTTGTTTATTTAGATGATGTTACTGTATTCTCAAAAAAATTCAGAAGAGCATCTAATACATCTAAGGCAAGACTTTTCAGTTATGCAGACAATTTGAGATATCTTTGAATCCACTAAAGTCTATCTTTTCAGTACATCAAGGCAAATTACTTGGTCATATTGTTTCTAAGCAAGGTTTAGCAATTGATCCTTTCAGAATTGAAGCCATATCACAACTATCATTGCCTCATCATAAGAAGGCATTACAGAGTTTTCTTGGAAAAATCAACTTTGTTAGAAGATTTGTTCCAGATTTTGCAGCATTGGTTAAACCATTGACAACTATGTTAAAGAAAGAGAAGACTTTCTCTTGGACCAGTGAAGGGAGAGAAGGGTTTGAAGCAATCAAAGCAGCCATCTCTCAAGCTCCTACTCTTGCAAATCCAAATTTTGATAAAGATTTTACAATGTATGCACTTGCAGGAGCTGAAACAATCTCAGCCATATTAACTCAGGTTAATGATGAAAATATTGAACAACCAATTGCTTTCTTTGGACAGAGCTTGCATGATTACGAAACAAGGTACACATTTCTTGAAAAACAAGTACTTTTACTAGTCAGAGGGCTAAAGAATATTAAGTACATGCTTTCAAACAAATAAAATTCATGTTCTTGTTTCTCATCCAAGTGTGAAAGCTTTCTTGTTAAATAAAGAATTGAATGTGAAAAGAGCAGGCTGGATAACGAAGGTCATGGAATATGATGTTGATATTCGTGTTGCGAAGACAGTTTGAGGAAAAGGTTTGTGTGAACATCTAATTGCTGATATGGAAAAACAACAAACTACAAAACTTGAAGATTCAAAACAACATGCTGAAATTACGTATCAACAATCAGACATTCATGGTTCAGCCAGAAAATCAGCAACCTGAACTTGCTCAAGAAGTCCAGGAATCAAGATGGATGACTGATTTAGTTAACTATCTACAGCATGGCATCTATCTGGAAGGTATGGACAAGAATAAATGAAGGTATTTCAGATTACAAGTTGTACCCTATGTTTTCATTGATGGTGTATTATTCAAAAGGGATATAAATGGAATCTTGCTGCGATGTGTTGACTATGATAAAATTCAGCAATTATTATCAGAATTCCATGAAGGACCTGCAGGAGGTCATTTCTCAGCACGTACCACAACCTTAAAAATTATGAAAGCTGGTTACTATTGGCCCAACATATTCAAGGACTATTTTGAATGGATTAGAAAGTGTAAGAAATGTGCTTTCTTTTTCAGAAAAGAATGTTTAGCTTTGTTGCCTTTACAACCTATTTCAGTTGATCATCCTTTTATGCAGTGGGGTCTTGATTTTATTGACATGATAAACTCACCTTTGTCACAAGGACACAAGTGGATTTTGACTGCTACAGATTACTTTACATGCTGGACTGAAGCAATATCCCAGAAAGATGCTAATGAAACTTGATACTATCCTTTTATGAAGGTATAGTTTACAGATTTGGTGTTCCAACAACTATCATATCAGATAATGCTTTAGCATTTCTTGGTGCAAAGGTAACAGATTGGGCTGTTAATCATGGAATTTATCTAAGTTCTTCATCTAATTATTACCCACAAGGTAATGGGTTAGCTGAAAGTACTAACAAGAATCTTTTAAGGATCATCAGAAGAACACTCAAAGATAACCAGAGAGCTTGGCATCTAATGTTGAATTCAACACTTTGGGCTGATAGAGTGACTCCTAAAAGATCAGTTGGCAATTCACCATACAAGCTTGTTTATGGAAGAGAAGCAAGAATGCCTATTTCAGTTGAGTTACCCCACATTAGATTTGCTGCATCAAATGGAGCTGCTTGAGAATGAACCATTGCAGGTTCGTTATGCAGAATTAATGGAATTACAAGAGCTAAGAGATCAAGCTCATTTAAACATGGAAAAGAATCAGAAACAGATGAAGAAGACTTTTGATAAGAAAGCCAAATTCATAATCTTCAATGAAGGAGATATTGTGTTAAAGTGGGATGTTGATCGTGCAAAGCCAGGAAGACACATGAAGTTTGATACAATTTGGAGTGGTCCTTACATGATTTCAGCTTGCAAAGAACACAATGCTTTTCAGCTCTCGAGGCTGAATGGAGAGGAACTTCCCATTCCTGTGAATGGTATGTTTCTCAAACACTGTTATTGAAAATCCTACAGTGTCTGTTTAGAGTAGGATTTCCCTTCAATAAGTGCAGTTCCTGCACATTGCAATGTTTTTCAATTCAATAAGTGCATTTGTGCACGTGATCTGGTTTACCAGATCCTTTCCCAGTTTTAGTTCATTTTGGAAGGGTTGGACCTTCAGGAAAGCATATTTTGGTTACATGCCCAATGGACAAGAGCAAGGCATTTAGAAAATCCATGCCCAATGGACAAGAGCAGGAAGGAAGATTTTGGTTACATGCTTTAGGCACTGGTTTACAAGCTAGTAGGCAGCTTTCCCCGCAGGATCACCAGAAATGTTGACAATTTTTGCACTTGTGCAAAAATGGGCAACTCGAAACTTCGTTACGATGGATAGCATTGGTGAAGTATACCTAAGCTAGGGGAGTTTCTTTCAGACAATATTGTTACTGTTGAATTAATTAATGATTACATGAAATCTGTAGCTATGTGTGCTGTTACAAAACATAACAGATCACATAGTCTACAATTTCATGACTATCTTCAGCAAAAGAACACAAAGCCCCGAAGGACAGTTGTGTTATCTTGATGAAGACATCGAACTGTAGAATAGATGAAGTGTTAGGTTTTGGAGATAAAATCATGACTGCAGATTACAGAAATCAGAGTTCATTACTGGATGTTACAGGTATTCTTTAATGTTCTTTCCTTCATGTTTAAGACATTCATTTATATTATTGGGTTGTTTAGTTCATCATACAATCCATACAGAAAGTTGAAATGCAGAAAGAAATACACAACTCAATTTCAGAATTCAATGTTTTATTCATAAGGAATTTCAAATTGTTCCCACACAAGCTGTGGGATGTAACTGAAAAGTAAAGTACAACTACTGAAATAAGAGGTACACATGCATGAAAGAGAAAATAAAGGAGTATGAGTGAACCCATCATTGCCTTGAGGTTTCTCCTTCAGTTGATGCATCTTCATCTCAGCTTTGTTCCCTCTTCATCTTCATTGTTGAAAGCACTATACCTGAAAAGAAGAAAAGAGAAAACTATCAGTTATGAGCTCAGGGTTAATCCATATTCCTATACTATCCTAATTCGTGCATATGGATCTCTTAACAACAAGAGATATAGATTACTTGAAGATCAAACTGCATACATGATTTACTCACTCAAAAAGAAGGAAGAAAGAGAAAAGAAAAAAAAACCATGGACATAAGAGAGGCCAAAAAGCCTAAATATTTTCTAACTATTTTCTCAAGTGTGCAGGTACAGGTTGCAGCTCAAGAAGAAATAAATCATGTCTTAAGTCTTCACTATAGATAAAGAAGAGTTCAATGACACATGTTTCAAATGAAATTGTAATCTCAAAGTTGAGAAGATTCAGATTGCTATTTAGAATACAAAAGAAACAGAAAATTCAAAGAAAATTTTATATGTGGCTCAAAAATTCAACTAAATGATACAAGAAGGAATATCTGAAAATAATACAAAGAAAAATTTAGAAAATTTTGACAGGGCTTCACCATGTAAAATGGAATTTTTAAATTTTCCAGCATACATATAAAGATGTAATAAAAGGAAGATGTAGTAATTAAATAAAAGTTGATACAAAAGAAGAAATATTCTTAAAAAATAAATCAAAACAATATTATCAAAGGAGGGATACCCAAATCAGTTAAATACACAGCCAAAATTTAAAAATACATGGAATTAGTATTCAATCAAGGTTTATAAAAGAAATCAAAAAAATATTTTCAACAGGAACTAAATACAAAAAAAAGCACCTGTTTTATTTCAATACAAATTAAGAAATAATTCAAGATTCAAAATATCAAATTTGACTCAAAAATGCCAATAAAGTTACAAAGCTAAGTAAAAATCAAAGAATAAATAAGTTTTCAAAAAAGTCATGCTTTGAAAATCAATTAAAATCAAAAAAAATTCATCAAGTTCAAAATTTCAAAAGATGAAACTATCATACAAAAAAAATAAAAAGAAATTGATATTACAATTATAGAAACAAGTCATCACAAAAAGAACCCTTTCACAAAAATGGATCAAAAAAAGATTGCTTCAAATTTAATCAGAAAATGTTAGAACATGAAGGTCAATGAAATACAACAAAAAAAATTCAAAAAAGGAAGTGGAAATTGAATTAAAAGTTCAAAAATTAGATTCAAAAAAAATTTCATGATTTCAAGAAATCAGAAATTGCAAAAAAAGAATTCTAAATATCAAAAAATCAAAATCACCAAGAAATAGATTTAAAATAGATGAATTTATTCAAAATTTTCAAAATAGATGACAAGGACAAAATCAAGCTTCTATAATGGAGAAAAGAATCAGAATATTCAATTACAAAGAAAGATTCAAAATATTACAATGAAAACAAAACTCAAAATGAAGAAAAATGAATAGAAGAAAATCATGCAATATCCAAGTCAAAAAATGTCAAAATCAAAATGATTCAAGTTTTAAAAACCCATTGATCAAATAAACATAGAAATGCAGAATTAGAAAATATGCAAAGAAAACCTAAAAGCCAAGCTTAACCTAGAATCATTTTGAAAAATCAACCCATCTAATGGGATATCAAAATCAATCAGATAATGAAAAAGATCCAAGGACTTATGATTAGGAAAATCTCCATCAAAGTTGCAAATTGAACCTCTTAAATTTGATGAAATTCAAACTGTAAAAAAAAGACCCAGAATGAGTTTCAACTCAAAAGACCAAAGGTTAAATAAGAGGAATCACAGAAAATGCAAAGAAAAAGCTTGAATTATCAATATTTTGAATCAAAATGACAATGATGAAAATTTCAAATGCTTAGAAATCATGCAAACTTACCTTCCTTGACATCAAAAATGGTGATAAGTTTTTACAAGAAAATCGAGCTTAAGACTTTTGACATGGCAAATAAATCAAAAAGAATTTGAGCTCAAAATTAATTGATCATCAAAGATAAATGAAAATCACAAAAATATGAAGAAATGAGACTTCAAAATTGAAACCTCACATAGTTCAAATAAAACTCAAAAAGATGAGCCAAGCGATAAAAAGATCAAAAACTCAAACAAAAAAAAACGTTTATTTTGAAAATTCAAAATTTCAATCGAAAATCAATCAAGAGTAACCTTAATAGGTAAAAACCACTTTAGAGTCAAAAAACTTTTGAAAAATTGAAAGAAAATTAAAATGAACTCAAAAGCTCAGAGAACCATTAGAGGGTCAAAAATGAAATTTAAATAGTCAAAAAAAATTTTTCCCAAGGTTTTTTCATTTGAAACTTTTGAAGTCAAAGTTTAAAAATGATCAACCCTTTAATGCAAAACAAGCCATGATTCAAAAAAGTCAAAAGTCAAAGATCAAAGGTCAATTTGAAAAGTTCAGATTGAGCTTTTTTTCAAAAGGTGAAAAATGTTTAATCACAACCATGACTAAATGCCCAGGCCAAAAACCCTAACCACATCAAAATCGATGGCTAGCCCAAAATCAAAAGAAAAGATCAATGGTTGATCCCTTTCACCAAATAAAAGCAAAGACCAAGTTAAAATCACCGAAACTCATAGCATCAAGGGGTGAGTCAAAATTATGAGGGGGCCAACCCTTTTGAATTCAAAAATTATTTGACATTTTACCAAATAGTCCAAACCATCAAAATTGCAAAATGGGTGGGCCATGTTATATAATGATCAAATCAAAAGGTATTAATTTCTATCAAAAAACATGAAAAGGAACCATTATAAAAACAATGAAACCAACAAATGTTTTCAATGCCAATTTTATGTATACAAAAAGTGGTGATGCCAAAATGGTGAAAATAAAAGTCAAACAAAGATGCAACCTTTCTTTAAACCTTCAGTAATATCCTAAGTCCACAAAGTGGCCAAACCAATGAAAATTATTTACACTAAAAGGTGGTCCCCACTATTAATGGTGGTACAGTTGGAAAATTTTTACAGATTTGCTAGCTCGAATGTGAGCTAGAAGAAAGGAATGTACCAAAATCAGAATTAAGTTTGCAATATGGTGCCCCATTAATTGAGTTGTGAGTTCAATTATTTTTTCAAGTATTTAAAAAGTGTAATTTTTTATTTTTCTCAATACACATGGATATTTTTGCATGCCTTCACAAAAGGACAGAACAAGAAGACAAAAATTTACATGCACAAGGAAGGAGACTTGCTCATCAAGCAAGATTTATTATTAGTAAATTATTCACCCATGCTTTTCTTAAAAATAGAACAATCAACTGCAGTTTGACTGAGATGTAACCAAAGGCTATTAATGCCTCTTTGTATTTACATGTTTTATTTTATTCCTTTATTTATTAATAGATAAAGGATAAAAATAGGATGCATGGGTGAGTACAATTTTAGCCTATTTTTAGGAAGGGTGGGAAATAATTTTGCTATATATTGTGTGCCTTGGCAAAGCACAAAGGAGGAATTTTTAGATACAGGAGTGCTGAAGCAATTTTTTGCTAGTTTTTCCCTTTGAATGTGAAGTATTTTCTACCTTTCCAATTATTTGTAGTCTTGTGTATGTTTCCATTAATCTTGTGAATGTTGAATTCCCTGATTAATCATCTTACCCTGTTGCAAATTCAGTAATTTCTGCATGATATTAATGTGTATGTGTAACTTAGCAGTATTGTTGTGATTCTATCCCTCAATACATCAAAGTGTTTACCCTTAATTATCTTCAGAAAACTGTTGGCTTGTGCATCAAAAATTCATTCCATATCAATTGTGCATGTACTCAATCAAATACCTCATACAAGTTTGGTGTTTTGCAACCTTAGAACACCTATTACCATCTCTCTACAGGGTGCACTTTCGAGAGAGACTCACCTCAAAATAGGTATACCTACATAGACCTGAGGTGTTTCCATTTTATCTATGAAAGAGAGAGATAAAATTTGCAAGCTTAGGACACCAGCAGTCATCTCTCTACAGGGTGCACTTTCGAGAGATAACAGGTAATTTTTGACATTTTAGGGGTTTTTTGGCATTTTCGAAATAAAAGGGGAATTTGTAATGATGTAAAATATTAGTGTGGATTATAGAATGATAACAAAGTCCTACAAAATCATACTCACTAGCCATTCATGTTATTTGTAAAGTTCTTCACATATCTATATGGATGTATTTACACATCTCCATGATTATTATAAGATGCATAACTACTCTTATGGACCTTATAAGCATGTATTCAAAGTTCTTTCCCAATGCTCAAAGTGCTTTATGTTGGAACACAGCTCAACTTTTAACAGAGACTTTTCAACCCTATTCTTGTTTCTTCTACAAACCTAGTATTACACTTGGGAATTAGCCTATTTCCCTAAACTAAACATTTTGACATTACTTCATTCAGTTATTGTCTTTCATGACTTTGGACAGGCAACGAATACATCATTAAGACAATATTAGATGTGTTAGCAAACTTCAAGAACATACACATTTATGATCAAAACAATGGTCACATATCCTTACTTCATTGCTTGGATATTGTTAATCTAGACTTAGGCTAAAAAAGTTCATCTGGATGTTTCTTAACATACATACTACTACTGAAATTTTTATTTGGAAAGCAGACAAGGAATTGTACCATGAATAGAAAGACCTATAGATGAAGATTTATAGCCTTGACTAAGACCAACTCTAACTTATCAAAACCTAACATACACTCTTTTATGCTTCAATCATATAGAATGTTGGCTCGACATGAAACATAATCGCGAGGAATCAACATATGGTCTTAATGAATATGGGCACAACACAACATCCATAGTCTTCATGAGGAGAGGACTACTAACCATCTCTATCATTACTGGGGTTCTCTTCCTAGTTGTTGGACCTTTGAATTTCCTGTACAACAACTAGTTCTCGTTGGGGGATTGTATGGTTTCGCTCACTACTAAAACTGCTCATCATGGCTAGGACAGATGAATTCCTCATTCCTCTGTATATATATATATATATATATATATATATATATATATATATATATATAATATATGATATATTCTCTCCACCTCTATAGTATCTTAAACTACGTGACTTAACCTATGTTTACTTTTTTGAAGTAAGTATTTAGAATCCTACCCTCGTGAGAGACTGCATCTTTCCAACTCTGTCTAGGAGGAATCCAATTGTAAAACCTTTGTAGCAATATTGGACCAACATTATTGCATTTAAAGACATACAACCTGTCTTTAAACATACCGGATTCCCTTTAATCTATGTAACACTTAGTGATCTATGGTTACATAGGCCTAGCTATAATGACCAACGTTATTGCAATAAAAGCATATAATTTTACTTCTACCTCTAGCAACTTAAATTTTTAAAAAATGCGATTGATTTAAAGGTTAATTTAGCTCAATACCTAATGCAATGTGAACTATTATCATGAAAGATTGTATCATGTGCACATTATTTAGATTAATAAATACCCTTCAACTAAACATTAGTACCCCCTTAATATGGGTGATCATTTTTGACAAATATTAGGACACTCTATTTAATCTATGCTCAAAATCATTGCAGACCATACCAGTTTCCAATGAACTTACTTGTGATTTTCATCACATTAGGTTGGTTGATACAATTATATTTTTATTTTTGATATCCTGCATTAGTTGTATCTTACCGTAAAGGTATAAAAATGATACATGAGTTTTAGTCACTGCTATTGATCATCCTATCTTAAGGACTATTTTGAAACAAAAAAATTGTAAAATTAAATATCATTATGGTGATAATGCATGTCTTACTGTATTCAAATAATATCATCTAGGGCTTCTAGAGTTTTATCCAACCTATTCTATAGATATTCAACCTAATTAGTGTTACCTAATTTTAATTGTGATTTAAGGTTCTTCAAGTTCCCCATCTTCATACCTGCAACAATATTGATCAATTTTTACATTAGGGTTTTAGACACACTTTCCACTATGGCAGATTCCATCTCCTTGATTGTTTGTACCAAGGTAGCATCTTCCATGTATGTTCAATTTCTCTTGAACTAAATACTTATGGACATGTATTAATTCCAAACCTTCATACTGTATTTCATGTAAACACAATAACTATTCCACCTATAGATGACATACCCATTGTTTGTGCTAACAAAGATGGATCTCCTTTAAGTGATTATGAAATTATCAATAGGAAGGACCAGATCTGATACCAAGTATATTCCATGGAAAGCTTTAATAGATCTAATTAAAAGGGTGAATAAAGTCATGTAACAAAGTTTCCAAGGTAAATCCTAAGTTGTACCATTACTTTTCAGCATCCATTGAGATGTGCATCCGTTCAATTATATACATTACCAATAACAGCTGGTGGGATTAAGTCTTCCACCACAACACTCTTAAAATGATGCATAAAACATGCATAATAAGAACAAATATAAAAAACCATGTGCCCTAAGTGAAAAACACTTTCTCCACATGGGAATGAAAAAAAATAAAAAATCAAGTAAATATGAATACATGCACAAAATATCTTGAACATTTAGAAATTAATGGCACCATACCCCAACAAGGAAGCAGCAATTAAAATAAGATGCACCATTAGTCATAGGTTTGACCCATGAAAAAGCTACATATGGCATCTTCAATAGAGACAAATTATGAATCACTCACAAAATATTTTAATAGGAGGTTAGTCAATTGAAGCTAGAAGTTACTGTTGCAAATAAGTAAATTTATAGAGTGGGATTACAAGATTCAGATCAAAACTCCTTCAACCATTCTTCAAACACAGGTGGTCCTTCCCCTCACTCTACCTTGAAGCTGGTTCATGAAAATGTGTATTTATGCTTCATGACTAATTATAAACACGATCAGATAAAATCCTTATAACATATGGGTAAATATTATCATTACATCTTCCATGTAGAGGGTTTGAGTTCCCTTAAACTAGTCATGAATGGACTCTTGGGAGGCTTAGGATCCCATTTTCCCTCATAGAATCAATTAGATTATAAAATGAACTAATAAGAAACGTTCAATTTTATATGACTTTTCCTATTTCAAGACAGGATCATAAGAATCGGTAACTATATCAAAAATAGACGAATAATTAACAACTCGATTAAAATACAACATGAAAACTCAAGATGTAATTTCAAGGAAATGAGACCCATTCGGGGGCAGGTTTCCATGCTCACAACATAACAAATAAGTCTAACAAAGGCTCAAAATCCCATGACCTGATTCATTAAAGATGCCGAAACATCATCACAATGATTATTCACTAAGTATCCAAATACCTCCCAAATAAGGTGTCATTATCTATGAAAAAAATAACATCATCCATGGTCGTACTTAGCTTTCACTAATCTAATTATTCAATAATCACTACGTAATGAAGGCTCGTATCCTTTATGAAATAAATAAATAAATTTCCATAAACTATGATGTTCACTTCTTCATGACACTAGAAAGTCACACCATAGGACACCTCAACTGATGCCATGAGCTAAAGCTACGTAATTCAAAATGTTTCCATGACCATTAATATCACTAGGTTAGGGTTAGGGTTTAGATCTTATGAAACTGTTACAAATATATTTTGATATTTCTTAATAAATTGTAATATTCTATTAATCACATCGATTTTCAAATACAACATCATATTAATAATATAGTTAATAATGTGTGTGAGTGAAGTTAGTTAAGACAAACAACTCATGTGATCTACTTTAAAGAATGTGAGATATTAAGGGGAGCAATACTACCCATGATTCCAAAGAGAGAGAAATATTGAAGGCGAGCAAACTTACCCAGCAAAAGGTTCAACTCTCAGGTAAATACACATAGAACTGAGTAGAATTTCAAATTAAATTATTGTTAATTAATGATATGGAACAAGCAATTTTCATAGACATAAAATCAACTATTGCTTTATTGTTTTGTTCATTTAAATTTTGAAAATATATGATTCAAAAAGACATATAGCTTTTAACAACTCTTTTTTATTAAGATTTGGTTAGTTTAACATAATTTTGATGACATATTTTGAAGCTATTTATTTTATTAAATTTTTTTTTATTAATTAAGTATTATTTTTACTTTTAGAATATGTTTCAAACAAACATTTTAATATTTGGGAAAATAAATTTGAAGATATTTTACAGTGTTTTATTATTTAAGATTGCACGTAGGTATGAATGTATTCACCATATGTTTAATAATACAATTATTATAATTTTTCTTAATGTAGAATTTTAATATTATTTAATAAAAAATTAATAACTAGTTCTATTTTTCATAAACAATTCAAAATAAATACTAGTAATATTCATTTCAAACTACAACAACAATATTTGAAATCTTATTTAATATTTTTTACATTAAATTAAATGGAATTCCACCCTCTCCTCTATATTAAAAACTCAATTATATAGTATATACAGGCAAAGGAACAAATATAAACATAACTCCCACATTGAGAAAACATCCCTCTCAAGGAATGGAAAACAAATTGGATAGAAAAACCCTCACTAAACATCACAGCGTTGCAGCCACCCCAACAAAATCTTAACATAACAAAGTAGAAGGTTTCACAACATTTCAAATAGACTTAAGTTGTAAAAACAGGTGAATATTATATATACTATATATTCTAAAATGTTCATAAATGCTTATTGAAAACTTGCTACTTGGAAATTATCTATGAGTAAAAACTTTGCAGCGCAGGCAAATTATAAATTTTGTAGCTAATAATGCTATGTACATGATTTTTAAATTATTCTTTGTCTCTCCTTATTAGAAGTTAAAATGTATGGACCCATCATACATATTCTTCAAATTGTAAAGCCTCTTTCTAAAAAATTTATTATGTATCATGTAACAATATCCAAAATATGTAAATATTACATTCTCTGGTGTTGCCTTAACTCTTATAATATTTTTCTCTAATAGTCATTTAATATTCACACAAAATGCTCATAATTTTGGATGAAATCTATAAAATGAGATTCATAACCAGAAAATAGAAGCATGTATTCCTTCCTGTTGTAAAACATGGAATGAAATGACATTGACCAAAATAGTTTGGTCATACAATACTAATCGACAAAAAAAATTCTGTGGAACATGTCATCTGAAACTAATGCTCGTACTCCTATGCAATATATTAACTATTCAATGACCTAAGATCACAATAAACGTACAAATATCATAAAATTAAAAAAAACAATTGAATAGATTTTTTTATTTTTACCATTATTTATGGGAGCATGCAGATTGCAATGGACATGAGGTAAATCAAAGGTATTTGAATCCCATAGTTATGTGCGGATACTCTTTAATGAAATTGTAGGACAGTGCGGAGCCGACACCTCCTGCAACATCCACCAAACTATGTCACACTCTGTAAATCCATCATACATCTGGCACCACAGACTAGCCATGACATCTCTTGATATGACTCGCCATACCCTCATTGAAAACCCTGTTGGCAAATTTTCAGTGATTGAAATGCTAACATGTATTAGTCCTTTACTTTAAATCTCATGCTCAGTGCGCTTGGTTGGTTCATGCATCCAGGATTGACTCATCTCCTGTACAGATTCATGCAGATGCTGATAAGATTCAACAACCATCTTAAACCTTAAATCACTAACTAGAAACGTTAGCACAGGATTGTTGATTATGTTTGTTTACCAACAAGTCTGAAACATTGGTGTCAAGCCCGTATAATGAATTGGGATTAATTTACTACCATCGATCCGCCGTGGCATCTTCAGTTAAATGGACCCACGGATGCCAGAAGTCTCATAATTCTAAACAGGTAGTCCATGTAACCCAGGTTTGTAAAGTGGAATTTCAGATTTCAATTATATAGAAGAAAGTGTCCATCTAAAGCAAGAGGACTTTTGCTTGCCGTGAATTAGTTTTCAATAATATCAGGAATGCCTATTCAAAACAGCAGCTATGAAGACTCTCATGGGCATTAGCTACCTTGGTCCCCTTAAATATTTCAGTTGAGTTGGAGATGTGCTTCCATTGGAAGACATTGGATTGAAGCACACTAGGAGGGTTACCTGAGTCCACTTAACAAATGTAGCTTAATTTATTAGCAAAAAAAGACCCATTCACCCAGAAACGTGTAATTAAATAGAACTATTCGTGAATAATATGAGTATTTTGAGGTGAATTGATTTTTAAAATTGATTGCTTCTGCCATTGGATTATTGTTTGCGGGCCCATCACTGTCTTTTGACGGTCATATTCCAAAATAACTCGGTAACTTAAACGCGCTTTCACGAAGTTTACAAGTTGTGTGAAAATGGAAGGTTTTCCCAATTGCCTCACTCATTTGGTCTCTTATGTACAGAGTGTACTTTTGATTTGTAGCGTTAGAGGAGTATAATCCATGAAAGCAAGGAGGGAAGCCATTGATTTTTAAAATTGGATATAGCTTCTGCATTGATTATTGTTTGCGGCCCACAGTGTCTTTTGACGGTCTATTAAAAAACTCGGTAACTTCCAAACGTTGCTTCGTACATATTCTACCCTAAAGTTGTGTGAAAATGGAAGGTTTTTAATTGTTCACCATTGTTTTATGTACAGAGTGTACGTGATTAGCGTTATTTACCCTATAATCCATTAAAGCATATAAAACGTGGTGACAGATTGGCATATTCCCATCTAAGATATATTGCATGGTTAAGAAATGATTTAAAACCCTTATTGCATCACATGGTAATTATGTCTGTTATTGTTGCCTGAGTAGGCTCATATTTTAATTAAATCACGTTAGAAATTAGCAAAGTCACGAATTTTATTATTTCCACCAAAATGTTTGATTTGAAACCTCTGCCCTTAGCATACCAATCGTTTTATGACTTCCACCCTGTGTGATAATGTTTTTATATAACCACCGCTATGATATATATGGTCCAAATGATTACGTCTTTGCATACACCCTTAAAAAATTGTTATTTGAATATATACATACCATAAATTCATCATAATTGTACATTATAAACACATAATGATATTTGTGATTCTGCATATTAAAAATTAATTTAAAATATATATGAAGTCATTATTTTATATTTGTATTCAACATTTATTGAAGTTGCCAATGTAACTTAAATCTCTAATTTTAATAGAATGAAAATTTATATTAAATATAATATGATAAAACTACAATCACTAATCCAATAAATATTAGATATGAAGAATCAATAAAGAAATGGAATGTCCTTGCTATTTTTAAGTATAATTTCTTAATTACCATGGTATTTAGAATATAAGTATAAAAAAGGTAATTCATATATACTTATTGCATTGTTTCCATTTACTAGCAATCGCAACTATTCAATTCAATGTGAAAACACGAAGCAGTGTATATTACATTTTCAGATTTAGCTAAGAATACTTATTCACTTATTGTACAACTTCCAATTTCTCCCTTGATTCTTGTATTATAGTGTAAACTCCTACAAGTAATAGATGAAACATTACTTTTTATTTTGTTCATATCATGTTCTTTCAAATACTAAAACAATTTCTTTCCATAATACATTTACAAACTTACTAAATAAAATGGTACATTTTCGTACTACTTTTGAACTTTAAACATGTAATACTACTGAAGACTTCTACATATATTTGCATATTTTATATCATAAGTGGTTGCCTTTTGTGGCTAATTTTATTTGCACTAAACATGAATACATTCACAATATCACTTTAGATACAAGAAGTTTGAGTAAAGTAGTAGTGGAGGTGATATCAAAGTAGAGGGTAGTAAATTTACGATGAGTTATTTTTTGTAAAAACAAGTGATAGTAGTCTTGACTCCTCCGTATCTTCTTCATAAGATAACTCATTGTACTCACAGTGTAGGATGTCTTGATGAACAGAAGACTTCAATTTGGAACCATGTAATCATAATACAAATAGGTTTCCATGTGGAGAAATCAAATATCCATGCAGACTCGCAAGATTCCGATGTTCGATGCTTCTAACCCAGTTTTCCAATCAAGTGCTCGGCGACAACCTACAGGAAATACATAACCGTTAAACACTCTAGTGTGCGATCAACAATCTTGATGTAAAAGACTTTGTATGTCTAACCATTCCATAAGGCATTTCTGCCGCATGGGGTGCACAAATTTGCAGAAAAATCAAATCGCTTTTAATCGCAGAGTGTTAGATTTGGTCCAACTAGGTACAGTTGATGGCTAGAGTCAGTGATGATGTAGAAGCACGTTGCCGAACACAAACACAACAATTGCATATATGAAGAAGTGCGGAAGTAAGCTGCCAAAAAGTAATGATAAGTATCCTCACAAGGAAATAGAAGATGTGCACAAATGGAGAAATGTATTTATAGTTAATGAGTTGGTTATGGTCCAGATATCTGTGGAAGGAAAGGTTTCCAAAAGCAACCTATAACAAGTAATAAAGTACAATAAGATTGGTCCCTAGAAAATTGTGAAAAAAAAATGATAATGCTTATGAGGTAGAATTTCCAGGGAATTTTGATATTTCTCCAGTGTTTAATGTTTCAGATTTGTATTATTTTCATGGGGATGGTGCAAAAGGGGATATTATTGATGAAGTAGTAGATTGGAGGCAACAGGTTCTAGTAAAGAAGAAAGAATAAGTGGATTAGGTTCTAGATAAGAAAACAATGGATACACGACATGGGAAATACAACAAATATTTGGTCCATTGGAAAATACTGGAGCAAACAACAATACTTGGGTCATAGAGTGGGAGATTAAGAAGTTGGATGCAGATAAATGAAAGGATTTTGAAGAATACAACTTTTAGGAGCTGTATTTTTTTCAAGCAGGGGAAAATGATGTGCAAAAATTAGTAGGAACTTGACAAGGTCATAACTTGAGCTCCGGGTGTCCGTTTGAGTCCCCCTTTTTTTTTAAACCACATGTTTCAATAAGACGAATACAACGACAATCCTTCCTACTGGTTGGGGCAAGTTTTTGACATGTTTTTGGGCCCTAAATCCGCCATCTTGAGGCCGAAAATTAGGATTTAAGTTATAGTTTGGTTTTTTCCTATTTTTGAGCTTTAGTAATTTTAGTCTATTAAGTTGCATTATGAGTTAGAAATTTGGAAATTCCTCTAATTTAGGGATGTAGAAGATGCATGGCAATTTTTTTGCCCGTACGAATAAGCATACAAACTTACTAAGAATAGCAAGTTCTAGTAAACTGCTAAAAATAGTAATTTCCGCCACCTAGAGTAGATTTAGTCATAGTTAGTTAGATTTTACTTGGCAACTCGAGTTGGGAGTTGTTTTCCTATTTAGGAAACATTGTAATTCATTATTTGATAATGAAGAAGGACATCTATTTTCTTTTGAGTTCATATTATTTGCAGTAAATCAAGTTTGTTAGAATTTGGCTACATTAATGATACACAATTGAAAATTGGAAAATTATATTTAAAATATTGTGTAGTTGTATCACAATCGGTTAAAGTTATTGTAGATATATCCTTTATTAGTATATATATATATATATATATATATATATATGTGTGTGTGTGTGTGTGTGTGTGTTTCCAACCTCTAATCTTCTTTATAATCAACCTTGTAGTGCATTATTCTCATATGTGAAAATATCAAGATAACCATCCTAAGGTTTTTCCAAAACAATAAAGTGTTTTAAGGCGTGATCAAATTGTAAGATTATAAAAACTTTTCTCAGGTGCAATTTTTTCCTTTGGTGGGAAATTGAACTTTCAAAGCATTTTTGCAAGTTAATTTGTAAATGTTTTTTTAAGTTCAAAATTTCATTCAACACTTTGTAGTGTTAATCAAACTATTAGATTTTTAATGTAATTTCATATTTTACATACAAAATGTTTAGAAAGTTCTAAAATCTAGTCAATATTATTTTGAGTGTTGATTAGAATTTTTCAGTTTTTGAATAAATTTTCATTTAAAACGCAAAATACAATTGAATATCCATAATTTGATTTGCTCTATCTCCTTTATTGATTGTCCAAATATGCATTTTGACATCCATTCTTTCAGACAACACATAGAATACTCTAGGATTAGATTTCTGACAAGCGTCTAAACCCCATATTTAATTTTATTACTAACAATTACACCAATTGGTACAATAAAATCTTGTAGAGTATGAGTTGATAGTTAAATTCATTTATCATGCTTTTATAGTAAATACATTTTTTTAATATAGAATATCTAATAAAAAATTCTAATCACCTAGAATGACATGCCCCTTTCTCCATTAAAATTTTCACATCCATTAATATATGTCTCTAAATTATAAGTTTAAAATATGGAGGAATTGTAAGCCTAGAATTTAGATGGTTGTGAAATTTAATAATCGATACATTAAAATAAATATTTATTCTCAAATAAAAAAATTGTAAAAAATTCCTAAAATATTCTTATACATTTAATTAAAGAACTCAATATTTTATTATTTTTACGAATCACATTAGATATCTTAAACATCATAAAAATTCCTAAGAGTTTTGTTGAGGAGACTTGTTCTACTACTCTCCATTTCTCATCAACTACATCAATTTCCAAGTTTTAATTTGCACAATTTAATCCATCGAAATCTATCTACTAATGCAAACAATACATATATGAATCACAATATATTTTGTTGTAACACTGTAATGGAAGTGGCAGTCCTACTAACTAAATTGTTTGATAGCTATACAATTAATATGTTTAATTGCTTTACCTTCTCTTCTCCCCTGTTGTTGGTTCATAATACCAATAAAAATTCCATACTCATTCAATTATTTTCAAATCTATGTTTTACTATATAAAGTTAAATATGCTTCTTCAATACATCTTGGAATTATTTGTAACAAAATTAGTCAATTTTTTTTCTTTTCATTTCTATTACTTTTTCTAATAGATTATCATTTATAATTATATAAGCGTAGTATATATAAGCATAAGATTTTTAAATATAATTTTATGAAAAAATAGATTAAACTATGTTTCGAATTAAAAAAAATGATAAATATATATATTTTCAAATTAAACAAATCAAACAAATTAGTGTTAAATAATGTTATGTTTGTGGTTTTTAATATTCCATAAAAACATTATCATTTGATGTTTGTAGTTTTATTCATTAATCAAAAAACCAAGTACTCTAATAAAAATATTCTTATATTGTTTTGTAATAATAACAATTAAAAAAAAACCCGACTTTATCATACAAACACTATAAAAAATTATTAAGGGAAAATATGAATATAAAATTACAATTTAAATCAACAAAAAAATATTAGAAATTGTTTTGAAAATTTGGTACACACGCATTTGTATGTATGTGTGTACATAATAAAATAAAGAATATCGTATGTTTTTTCCAGCATAGTTAACGAGAGAAACACATAAGGTTTATTTGTATGCATTTCTAATTGAACATTGTGAACATGTGTAATTGGAGCAATAAATTAACGTAGAAAATATTTCTTTTAACAATATCAACTACGTAATCCATGATTACAATTTTATAAATATTTCGTATTACAAATTCACTCTGAACATTAGATAAGTGTGATGAGAAATACATGTGAAGAACAACTATTAAGTGTGTTTATCACATGTTCAAAACACCTCTTCCAATATGAGTTAATGATTGGGTTTAGAAAATTCTAATCATATATTTCCTTATTCAGGGCTCTCTCCGTGTATATTTACAATGCTTTATTTATATTTAATTTGTTTTTTTCAAAAATATAATAGTGATTTTGTAAAAAATATAATAGTTATTTTTTCACAAGTTACATATGTTAAACTAAGGTCTCTACTAAATTTTATTTTTTGAGTTTTATTTATTGATTGCATGTAAAAGATACCTCGTTAGGTTTTAAAGTTTTCCGCAGTTAATAACTGAACGGGCATTATATGGGCAACCCCTATCAACGTAAATATTCAAAAATATTATATTTTATATGGACAAGGCTACATTAGGTTTAACTTAGTCTTTAAATTTATATCCATATAATGGACAATATATGTAACATAATAGTAATTGAAATTATATTTTACCAAGCATGGTTTTTCATTTGCACACCAAAAATAGATTAAATATTTATAGCAAATCTGCAGTCAATAGTGAAAACCTAAGTCAATATTGTAGATTAAATGTTAACTTTCATTTATGTGGTAAACTATTCAATATGTGAGTTCTATCTTTACTCCTTTATTTTGGAATAGTAGAAATGGTATCAACTACCAAAATTAAATATTTCCCATATTATTGTTTCATTAAAAAAACATTTTCTTCTGAAAGGAAAAAAAGTAAAAATTATCTTTAAAGGACGTGTCATAATTTTCATCTCAATAAGAAGAAAATGTTGTGAGAATACTCATACTAAACATTTTTCTCAAAAAAAAATTCAATCAATATGTGAAAGAGGTGTGTTGAACTAATTAAATTCTAATTAATATATTAATGCTCATGTCAAAAATTGTTACGCATTAATGACAAAAAAAACAAAATGAGAACAAAAAACAGAAGTTATAAAGAAACAATAAAAATAAGTAAACTCCTCATATGTCTTATTGAATTGAAAATTGATTGTTTGTTGTTTCATTAAGGAATTATGGCTTGTTTAAACATTGATTTGTCATGCTCAAAACTTAGGTAAACTTTTATACCATATCAAATCAAATTATCCTTATGAGTTTTCTAAACCAAAATTTGAACCGGAATTGAGATGTTCTAGAAAATGGTACATGCTTTGAAACCATGGAAACCAAACTAGAAAAAAAATACTTACTCAGTGACTGGCTATATATCCACCCATAGTTTATTGGTACTATCACGATGTGAATGTTTAAAAATAATTGTCAAATCGAGTCACCACCCCCTTAATTATATGTGGTATTATGTAAATATTCATCTTTGACCCCTTAATGAATAATGTAGATGTTAGGACCAATTCAAAGTGTCTTATGAACCATTTTCCAAATTCTAAAGTGAATTGGGAGCTAGAAGGTGAAACCACACGTAAAATTGGAATTTTATTCTCTCTTCTTATGTTTTAGTTGTGGTACCTTGGACGATTTCCATGAGAGGGCTCATACACATCAAGAAGGCATAACTTATTAACCTTGTTTGAAATGACCATAATGTTCACTTGGCTCACCCATTAATAGTTTCCTTTAAATGTGGACCTATGTTGTACATCAAATTATGTGGACCCTTGTAGGGAAGTTAGATGACGATGCAAATGAATCTTTTTGGAAGCTACAATTTCCCTTAGTTAATATTCTCCTATTTGAGATAAACTTGACTCTTAACCATGTTATAGTTAATAAGGCTTGTTTGTTGAGAAAAATAATAATATAGTCCCCTTAAAGTGACCTTAATGTTGGAAATCCAATTACGTGTGATCATATAGGGGTTTTAGAAAATGATGTTAACAAGAATTTCTTAAGAAGCTATAACTTTCTTTAATTAAATTACTCTAAGTGGGAGAAATACTTAGTATAGGACCAAGTTGAATTTGTGGGACATGCTTGTTATGACCAACAACCACATGATACGGCGTGATACCTCATGAGGTCATATCCCTATCTCATCCAGTGACTTCTAGGAGGAATTCTAATCTTATAAGAGAAGGATGTAATGCCCAGTAGCATCCTCCTGCATTATTTGATTATTGACTCATCTTTTTTTATTATTGATAAATAGGTTTGAAGGGACTATACCCTATTTACATAGAGGGGCTAAGAGCCAGATAAAACATGAAGAGGTTCCACAAAAAAAGAATCAACATCCAGAAAAGGCATTAAATCCAATAGTAACCGAAATAGAGTTACTAAAGAAAAGTAAAACAGAGCGTGCACTGCCACAAAGTAGCCAAAAAATAGCAAAAAAATAGCAAAAATTACAATGAAAAGCAGCATCTGCAATGAAGACATCGGTTACTTCTTGGCAGCTCTGTTAATTTTGGCCTTAATAGTTTGCCACGAGGTGAAAAGAGCCATTGTTGTCATGTGTGTGGGGTCCTTAGCATCCAAATTTTCTATGGTTTGACTATTTTCCTTGTTCGTTCCCCAAAGAGTGTCCAAGATCTCACTAAGCATAGAAATGCTACGAACATGTTGTTCAAGGAAATCACTGATTGCATTAAAAATTGCCATGTTGTGATAATGGTGATCCTTTCCTCTCCTCAAATGATTGTCCAAGGAGTTTATCTTTTTGTAGATGTCCTCAACTTGCTTATTGCCAAGGTCAGTATCCTCATCCACCTTCCTTTTACCTTTTTGATTGGTCGAATGCTACACTTCTTCTTTCAGTTGCATCATTTCATTTTCCAAAGCTTCCAGCCTTTGGGAAGTACTTTTTCCCTCTTTTTGTAAGGTCTCTTCTTGCCCTGCACTGCTGATGTGAAATAATTTTTGGACATCTTCCAAATCCTAATTTCTATGAAGAACTCTACCCGAAATAGGGGTGTCCAATTTGGGCTTCTTATGGTTCTTTGTTTTAGGCTTTATCTTGGTGGAAGGGATGGGGGTGGGGGTAGTGGTGGTAGGAAAAGAGTGGAACGGTGTTGGGGGGATGATGGGAGACTGCGGTATTTGGAAATACAGAGCTTGTGCAGCAAAAGCATAAGGCCTTGATGCAGGGGAATAGCATAGGAATGCTTCTAGAAGTCCAAGATGGAGCGTTCGAGGGAGTTCAAATGATAATGTGGGAAGAAGATAGTGATTTGCCTGTGGAAATGGTTTAGGAACACCAAGTGTTTAATAGGAATTGTAACATATCTCCCTTCCAAAGAGATATACCAGACAATCATTTAGGTGATTTCATCAAAGGGCGAGGGGATATAACTTACCCTCAATCCCATAGTAACAAAAACCAGCTCCTCATTAATAGCGGAAAACTTCTTCTCCTCATCATTTTTTTTCAATCCTCTTATTGAAGAAACTGAAGCCATCCATCTCCAGGCTTGTAGCTTCAGCAATTAGCTCTTCATTAACAGTGATTTTATGTCCTCCATTCTCCACTTTTCAATCTTTCCAATCCATAGTGAACTGGACCGAAATGCTCTGATCGTTGTCCCTGAATTCAATCAATGAAGTTTGTGATTCCTCCCTTCTTGAGGAGGTTCCATAGCTCCTTATTGCTCTTCCATTCCGGGTCATTGTTGGGTTCTAACTAGCACGGGGCTCCTCCCATTTTTTCCTCTCTGAAATTACTGCAAATCTTGTCCTTAAAACCCTTATTTGAACTGTTGTTTGAAATTTAGTTATCTTTCTGCCTGTCCCATATTTTAAGAGTTCCACACACTTGTTGGGAGTAATGAAAGTTAATGTGGCCATAGCTTACATGATATTTCCCACATGTGTGAACTTTTATCCCCTCTAAAGCCCACTCCAATTTATCATTATCCTTACTCCATACCTGATTGCCCATAAATATTCGCTTTAATGTTGCTTTGTACCTTCTCAAGGATGTGATTAAAATTATCCCAAATAATTAGATTATTATTTATGCCATGATTAGCCAATGTATCAGCAACCTTATTTCCCTCCCGGTATGTATGCTTGATTCAGATATTTTTGAAGGTTTGACAAATGCTTATAGATTCCATGATGAAATCCTTGATATTCCAGCTAGGAGGTGAAGACTGATTTAGATGATTAATGATGTTTAGTGAGTCTCCTTCTAAAATAATATTTTGAATGTTATGTGTCTGAGCAATTCTAAGCCCCCATAGAGCAACCAAAGCTTCAACATAATAAGATTATTGACTCATCTTATTAAATGGATTATTGACATTTATTTAATCATTATATGGTTTTTTCGTAAATTACTCTTATGACATAGGTGGTGTTTGAGGTACGTTGTGCCAATAGAATTTTATGAGACATAGTACTAGTTTCTTGTACTACACTGTTATGGATATTAGAGGAATGTAACTTAGATAGATTTTAATAAATATATGATGGATGAATGATGAATTCATTTCATATTGTAACAATTAATTATGATGATTCTACTTTGGATATTATCATGGAATATCTTGGATGAATTCTATGTTTTGATCTACTATAGAAACATATGTGACATTTTTGATAATTATCTCATTTCAATGTTGGTTTATTTCTGGATTTGGATTATCAATCATAAGTGAAATAATTATCAATTGTTGTATAGTTGGAATGAATATCCATGGTTGAATTGTTTGTCATTATATTGGATTATTTCTTTGATTTATTATTTATCGAGGAGCTATGTTTAATGTGTGAATTCAGTCTGTAGATTGTAGGTCACACAGGACAAAGTGGGTTTCAGATTTACACCTCAAGTTGCATAAGTGGCTGATTCAGACGAGCCTTTATCCATGCATGATCTTTATAAAACCTTGTGTGTATGTGGTATATTCATTTTTGGACACCATTGGTGATTCCTAATGTATCTATGTTACTTTTAATTTGTTTAAGCCTTGTACTAAACTAGTTTATGGACATAATGTTCCCCACATGCATTAGTGATGTTATTATATTAGTAATCTTGTTGTTAGTGGTTTGGGACAACCTAACAATCATTTGGGTGGGCCCCACCACCAATTTCTTTGAGCCACATTACACAATCTCGAAATTGATCTAAATGTGGTATTTGTAAGGGTCTCTTTGCACATTGGGGGTCTCTCTTACACTGAAATTGACCCCTTGGACCATACCTATGGGTAGGGATCTATTTTCAAGGTCAAATGAGATTTTCCCTCCCATTTGACCCCTCTCATGTCACCATGTTATAAGTGTGGTTGATTTTTGTGATTTTTTAAAAGTTGAAGTGTGTTGACTTATTTGATTTTTAGGAAATTTAAGAGACTAATTCCTAAATGTGTTTTTATTTTATTTCTATTGGGATTTTGGAATATTTTGTTGGAGAATAAGATAGGTGGCTGTACGGATGAAAATCAACCTGTGACCTTCACCCACACTCGACTCCCCGATGTCATGTCGACACATTCGATGTGGAAATGTGGATAGTTAGCTATAGGAAAATCAGTGACTAAGATCTGGTAGTGTGAATTCCAAGTAGAATTGGAAAAAGAGAAATTAGAGGCTATGTATGAGTAGTGTAAATCCCCTATGATTAAACTACTTGATTGAATCTAGATATCAAACTACGTTGAAGTGTCCATTTTAACCAAAATAAAATTTGACAATCTAATATACTTGCTTGAATGGAAACTAATTAAATACGTCGACTAAAATAAACTATTACAAACAAAAGAAAAAAAATTCTTCTACTGTAAACAATTAAACTACTTCTACACTAAAACTAAATAAGTAAACAACCCG
The DNA here is from genome assembly GCA_019776745.2 of Taxus chinensis. Lineage (NCBI taxonomy): Eukaryota > Viridiplantae > Streptophyta > Pinopsida > Cupressales > Taxaceae > Taxus > Taxus chinensis. Next base: position 108,235,678 of record CM034157.1, read on the forward strand.
GTGTAGTTATTCACCTATGCATAGTGTATCTAGTCTATTTAAAATTAAGAAAGCTTCACTAAACTATGGATGTAAATCTAAACCCTCTATTTTTCCTCAGAAGCATGGGAAGAAATCATAGCTTCTTAGAAGATTTTCTTCCCTGTAACTTCCCCAACAAGAGTAAAGAAGACCTCTATTGAGGATTTCCTATATGAATTGATCTATTGTAACTATTGAATGATTGAAACTTAGAAATTATTATTTTATACTCTATTTAATATATATGTATGTGTACGATTTAGAAACAATAATATGAAGAAATCAAGAAATAAATACCAACTCAACCTAGAAATATAGAGTAATGGAAAATTCAGTTGTGTTGTTCTTTTTCCCCTCAATTTGTCTTTTCAATCTCCTATGTTCACATGAGTCCAAGGGATTGGAATGCAGTAGAAGAAATAGTGAGAAGGTGTTGTAGCAATGACAACTTGAACGACAATCTGGTAATAATGCAGGTGGAAGAGAGATCACACAAGTGAACAAATCTTGGATATGTAATTTCCAACAAGAATGACGCAGCTTAGAAATACAAAAATACACAAAATGAC